>CATIWJ010448717.1:0-17215 GCA_949640765.1 Croton laevigatus | reverse complement strand
GGAGTTTGTTTAATGTAGGAAACTCGGAATAATGCATAGTAATCAAGGATTTTAGTTTACTTATCGTATTAATACCTTTAATAAGATTTTGTATCCTTTAATTTTAAAGTGTGTTCTGTTGAATATCAAAGGGAAAAGATTGTTCAACAATTTAACAGCCAGCAAAACAAACTTTTTAAAATGTCTGCTTGGCACTCTCAATTATAACATATGGCACCTATTTCATACAAAACAAAAGAAAAACAAACTTCTAAAACAAACTTCCAGCAAAAGAAATCAAACTTTCAGCCATAGTTAGCAAAATTCTAAGCAAAACAATCAATGCAAATTCATCCAATAGCCACCAAATCTCAGCAATCAATCCTAATCTTGACAAAGAGTATACAAAATGCAAAGGGAGATGTTATTTTCAGAGCAATATTTGTTAATACCAGAGCAAATAATGAAAAAATAAAAAGGTAATTGCTCTGGCATTAACAAATATTGCTCTTGAAATAACAATTCCCAATGCAAAATACATTTATAAGCCTTCTATTAAGTGATCCTACAAGAATCAAAACACAAGTAAAATAAAATATGCCTAAAAATTGAAAACGTTTGAATTTTTAATTTAAACCCTAAAATAATTTAATTTTAAATAACTACCTCTATCAATTTACATTCACCTACTAATCTAAACAAACAATTTAATTTCATTCCATTTTCAATTTATAATATAAACCCTAAAACAATTTCATTTAATTTAACAACATCTTCTACTCTATCAATTTACAATTCATAAAATGTAAATAAACAAACAAAGAATCTACATTAATTAATCTCATTTTCAATTTCTAAAAATATAAACAACCCTAAAATAATTTATCCTTAAATCCCTCTAAACAAATTACATTTAAGAAATTATTAAACCAACCAAACTTACCTCTAATTCCTATAGAGGACCGGCGCCGGCGGTGACAGAAGAGTAGGCGGTGGCCGGCGGCACTGATGTTGGTTGTAGAGGCCGGCGGGCAGCTCTGGTTCTCCCTTTCCAATTTTGAATAGCAGCTCGTGTGTTGCTGCTGTTTATGCAACAATTTGTATCTTTTATTTTTTTTTATTTTCACTTAAATAAAACGGTGCGTTTTGCACCATTCATTTCTTTCCTTTCCCTCTTTCTTTTCTTTTTTTTCTTTCCCTCATCTTCTTCCTTGCACCACTAGTCCACGACGCAAGCCTCCATCTTTTGCAATTTCCGGCTGCTCAAACTCGACCTACTCTAAAATTTTTTTTCCATAATTTCATTAGGGCCCAACGCCCCCAATAGAACCCCCTGGCTCCGCCCCTGCACATCATCTTTGTCTAAGACACATTATCATCAAAATTAATGCTTCTGAATGTTTGTGCATCTCAAACTTTCATAGCTGCCATACAAATCCTAGATATATTGGTATCAGTAATTAAAGGTATTTGTATCGCATTAATTTTGACTTTTTTTTTAAAAAAAATTGTATGGTAAATTGTCTATATTGAGTCTCGAAATAAATTTTAATAGCCTATAGTTTATATAATTTGATTTTGTATTGTAAATTAAACATAAAATAATTCATACTGTTGAATTTGTAGTCATATAAAATTTATAATATATAGTCAATAATCCATTAAAATTAATCTTGAGATTCAATATAGAC
The DNA here is from genome assembly GCA_949640765.1 of Croton laevigatus. Classification (NCBI taxonomy): domain Eukaryota; kingdom Viridiplantae; phylum Streptophyta; class Magnoliopsida; order Malpighiales; family Euphorbiaceae; genus Croton; species Croton laevigatus. The sequence goes on along the minus strand of CATIWJ010448717.1, from coordinate 15,545 downwards.
AACCTACCGTACGAGTCAAAGAAAAATAAAAAAGAGTTAAAATCATTTTTATCTCGCTGCGAGATGTATAGAAGCACGTACGAGTCAAAGAAAAATAAAAAAGAGTTAAAATCATTTTTATCTCGCTGCGAGATGTATAGAAGCACCCGGTATCGCGGTATTCACCAATCCGAGACAATTGCTCTGGTTCCATAATGCTAAGTTGGATTCTAAATGAATTTACGGCCACTAAAGAAGAGTATTCTGAAAAAAGTTAAACAAACAGTTAATCAATTAAAATTATTTAATAACAATTTTATGAAACTTTAAAGTTTTAGGTCAAATTATTTGTCAAATTATAAAAGTTTTAGGTCAGAGCTGTTTGGACATTTGTAGAGACATGAACAGCTAAATTTTGTAATCATCTCTGGTTCGATTCAGAGAAATGATGGTACGTGTGGTAATTTGACTTGACCCATTTCTAATTTGATGACCGCCATTTTCTTACATAAACCATGATCCACCTGCAACTGCAAGAGAGAGCAGGTGGCCCTATTTCAAACAGAATCCAATACCCAACTAAGTTTTTTTTTTCTTAAACATAAGTTGATTCTAAGCAAATTGCTCTCAACAACAACATTTTTTTTTTAATAAAATAAAACAGAAAATACATAGCTCATAGCATACATAAATTAATTTCCAAATTTGTATAAATCATAACATCTCCATTAAATTGAAAAAAAAAAAAAAAACATTGCATTCTTCAATAAAAGAGAACATCAGAATAAGGTAAAGGTTTGTTATTTTAACCTTACTACTACCACCACAACCTCTCCTTTTTTTACCTAATTGGCCTGTCATAATGACTTAATTAAAATCTCCCTCACCTTTTTTTTTCCTGAAAATAAAGTTCTCTTCTATATGCTTAATCAAGTCTCTATACATAATTATTATAATAATAATCATAATTACTCAATTAGTTAATTTCTTCCAATTCTTAAAGAAGAATCAACTGATTTTCCAGTTCCCGCAAAGAGCTTGGCGATTTCCAACTGCGTATTCGCAATGATTTCGGTTCGTTTCAGGTCCATTTCGCCTCGTTTCGCTTCAGCTTCTATTCTCATTTTCTCTACTTCTCTCATTGTATCCATTCTTGCTTGTTCTGATCTTACAACTACTTCCGCTAACCATCTTATGCTATCAGCTATTTCCCATTCTTCTCTTCTTCTTCGTTTCTTTTTCTCCATCTTCATCTTCATCCTTTGCGACCTTAATTTATCCTTATCGCTATATAAAGCTGGTGTGCTACTATCAGTTTCCATGGCATTATTATTATTATTCTTGTCTGATACATGGTCTGATAATTTTTCTCCATCACAATCTTCCTAATAAGATCAAACAATGATCGATAATTATCATTAATATTTTTATACAACATAAGCATAATTCTAAATTTTACATAGTTCATCATTGTATAAAAAAAATTTATATTATCTCTGTTCCATATTGCTAGTGAAATATTTCTCTAACCCGACTACTCGACCTCCTTGTTGAGTCATCAGGTTGAGGTTTTTAGGACGGGTTGGTCTTTAACTCGACTTTTACCCGCATCTTAATAATGGATGGATCATGTCACTAAATTAATCATAAATCTAGTTAATTAATATGAGTATAAAATTAGGATCAATCTTTTTCTCTGACTCAAAAAGATTTTTACTTAGGTGAAAAGTATTGGTTTTGAAATTGAAAATTGAAAATTACTTCATAGGTAAAAACTATAGTGTTATTAATTATGAGGGAGTTTAAAGTTAATTAATCATGCTATTAGCAAATCATGTCCCATATTAATGTAAGACAAAATCTACCAACTAAAATTTGCTATAATAATCATAAAAATAATTGCTTAGTTGCAGAAATTAATAAATTAATCCTAATAAACAACTAAGATTATTGGATGGTTAATCATTATAATTAGAAAATAATAATCACAAGAAAAGGTTCACTAACCTTGGGCCCTCTATCAAGACCATTGGACCCATGTGAGTTCTGAGCAGGAGCAATAACCGGAGGAGCAAGTGACGGAGGAGGAGGAGGAGGCGGCGGTGGTTGAGGAGGAGGAGATTGTTGAACCACCACATGATGAGAAGGTTCCAATAAAATCAGAGGAGGAGGAGGATGATTAGACAAAGGAAGTGAAGGTAGCGACTGTGGTTGTAGTACTGGTGGTTGTAGATGTTGCGGCGGTGGTGTTGGTGGTGGCGCAGCCGTAGAAGCAGCTGTAGTTCCACGTAATAAAAGATCAAGACGTGGATATAACGGCCAAGAAGAAGCGTCGGCCGTGGCGGATTCCGATCTATACCTTTTCTTCATAGATTCAATCTTGTTCTTGCATTGAGTTTGAGTTTTAGGAGATTTAGTAGAATTTGAACGTGAAGAAACATGTCTTGCAACATCTTCCCAATCATGACCTTTAAGTTTAGCTCTGTTTCTAAGTATCCATTTGCTTTCATAAGCTTCAAGTAAGCTTGAAACTGCTCCTTCACTCCATTCATCTCTTTTTAATCTATCACCACCGCCACCGCCGCCACTGCCAAGTTGTTTCCTTGAGGGGTCTTCTAATTTGATGTTAGAAGAAGGAAAAGAAGGGCTATCTTCGTTTGTTTCTTTATCCATCTTTAATAGTAGTAGTAGTTGTTGTTGTTGTTGTTTAGTCTATCCATGATAAACAAAAATCCCTGATTTTTGTTTATATTTTTCTTTTTTTCTTTTTTTTTGGTTTCGCTGTTAATTGAATGATTCAGCTGTGTTTAGCAGCTAACATTTTTAAAATACAAAACTATATCAATGAAGTTTAAGCAGAAGAGAGTGAGAAATAAAAAGAAAAGAAAAGGAATAAGAAAGAGAAACCACTAGCATTTTAGAGAGGGAAAAAGAAAGGCTAGGAGTAGTAGTGGCCAACCAAAGAAAGAGAGAGAAGAGAACCACTAGCATTTGAAAGGGTATGAAAAAGAAATTATTACTTGCATGTAATGTAAGAAAAGAGTGCGTTTAGCATATAAGCGTTGAAATAAAAATGTTAAATTGTGAAATTCGGGTATAATCGTTAACTTATGAAATTCGGGTATAATCGTTAATTTATGAAATTTTCGTTAAAAGAATAATTTTTTTCGAATTAATTTATTAAACATTTAACACTAAAATAAATCTAAAATTTTTTTTTCTCTTTTTTTGCCTCTTCATATATGGAGTATTTTTTAGTTTGTTATGAAATTTATGAAATTATTCATTAACAGTCTTATGTATAAAATTTGTAAAGACTAGAAGAATTTTTGTGATTTTTTTTGTTGCATTTTTATGAAATTTCATTAAAAATATTAAATTCGTTAAATAAGAAGATTATTCGTTAAATTCGTACATTTTTTACTACATTTTTATGAAATTTCGTTAAATTCGTTAAATAAGAAAATTATTATAGTGGAGAATTCGTAAGAAATAATCAATTTGTTAAATCTTCCGGAAAAAAAATTTATATTTTTATTCGATGAAAATTTTTGAAAAATTTTCCCTATTTTAACGAATGAACTACCGAAAAAATACCCCTACTGTTTAATTATCGAAATTCAATGTTTTTCAACTTTTTCTTATTTTCAATAAAGAAAAGGAATAAGAAAGAGAAACCATTAGCATTTTAGAGAGGGAAAAAGAAAGGCTAGGAGTAGTAGCCAACCAAAGAAAGAGAGAAACCACTAGCATTTGAAAGGGTATGAAAAAGGAATTATTACTTGCATGTAATGTAAGAGAAGAGAGAAGAGTCCGTTTGGTTATCGAACTTTAATTTTTTCTATGATTATATTTTTAGGAAAGTAGATTTTCATAAAAGTAGATTTTCAGAAAACTAAAGGTAGGAAACTTGAATTCTCATGTTTGGATAGAAATAAAATTTTTCTAAGAGAGTTCAATAAATATGTAAAATTAAAATTAATTTTTCATTTTAATCTATAGTTTATCCAGAAATTCAACTTTCTCATAGTTTAAGATAGAAAAATAGCAATCGAGCCCACATGATTAGGAATTTAATTTTACTGGAAAAATTAACTATAAATTAAAACAAACACAAAAATTTAACTTTTTCATCAACTTTTATGCAACAATCCTTGAACCAAATGCCCTCTGATTATATTTACATTCATAAAATTTATTAAATACTAGTAATATAAAGTATATTAGTTTTTTCATTAAAACAAAAATTATGACAAATTGAAAAAGAATTGGGTTTGAAAATGTAGTTTTTTAAAATTTAAATAACGTTTTTATAATAACTAATTTTTCAACATTTAAACTTTAATATTTTATAAAATAGTTAGTAAAAACAGCTAGTATTTATTTAAACAATTTTTCATTTAAAAGGGATTCATACATTAGTTTTTTTTTTTTTTTTCATACTATCAGATTTTCAGACACCTAATTATATATACCGATTAATTCATATTCGCTTACTATAGAAGTCCATTAGGAAGACCAATGCTAACCTAATTTTCTCTATTTACAATATTGTTAGTCAAATTCTAAATCTTACTTAAGTGGTTTAGCATTTACCATAGTTGATTAGTCTGGAATATATATATATATATATAAGTAAAAAATGTGAGAAAATATGAAAGCGAAAGAAGAAAAGGTTAGTGGACAAGAAAACAAGAAAGATGATAACTTTGTCAAATGAGTTAATGATAGTAACCTCTTAACTTTATTTTTCAATTTTTGATTGCACTTTTTATGGGAATAGAAATGATCATTTTCTATAGTTTTCAAATAGCTAATACATATACTAGTATAAGGTTTGGTTATCTATTCTTTTGGCTGTTAGCGTTGATATGAAGCCAACCAAGAAATCCACTGTCCAATGACCTAATTGAGGAAGAAGAGGAGGTGAAGTGATGGGAGAGAGTGGGTGACAGACCCACGTGAATGACCCACCACCACCACCATCACCACCACCACCACCTCTTCCCTCCACCACCACCACTAGTTTACCAATATATGCTACGGTCACTTGACCTTTGGTCACCCCTTTTTAGCTTTGCTTTTTGCCTTTTTGTGCTCTTAAAGAAAAAAGAACTTTAATTGGTGGGAATGGGGATGGGATTCATCAACCTATTAGAGTAGGTCATTGAAAATTTTTTATCATTATTTTGAGAGAAGCAAAGCAATAACTTTCTTTTTAAAACTTTTTTGATTGGTTTACTTATTCTGGTTCACCCATTTGTGCTTGACGAATCACATTATTGTCCCTTGTTTAGGTAGTAAATAATTAAGTAGTTTTATTCTTAATTAATCAAAATTATGTTTTATTTTTTGGATTATTATAATTAATATTGTTCTCACTAACTATAGCGGTTAAGCTTTTAATGCCTTTTTTAAAGGAAAAAAGTACACTTTTTTCTCTCTAATTACTTTAATATGAAAATAATATATATATATATATATATATATATATATATATATATATAATAAACCGTTTGATTGTTGGAATAGTTATTAGCTTGAACACTAAAAGTTTAAAAATTAAAAATAAGAAAGGTTAATCTTTTATAAAATGTTATTTAAACAATTAAAAATTATTTGAAAAATTATTTCAACGAATAATACAAAAAATAATTTTTAGCATTTTAAACGGTAAAAATATTAAAAATTATTTTGGAATACAACCATAAATAGAACATTCATGAATCCTTTAAGTATAATTAACTATGGGGCTAATCCAACAAGAATATTTCTAACCATAATTTTGGAATAAAGGATAGTTTGTTATAGTTACATTCACACAACAACTATCATAAATGAAAAGAATGGTCCCTTAATTTTAAAGGACATTAGAAAAAATCAATCATATGTATTTAATTTGCGAGGAATATTTTTTTAAAGATTATATATTATTTTAGGGTACTATAGAAAAAGATAATGTTGTAGTGCTATACTATGTTTGACATTATTATTATTATTATTATTATAGAATTTATATTCTTTCTTTACATATGAAGACAATGGGAAAAATAAAGTTTTTGATTCTATGTTTTAATTATGTTTATTTATAGTTAAACATAATTTAGATTACAAGATCTATGCAAGATTTAGTGGCTACACATCATATCTTAACTTGAAAGATAACAAATATTTAAAAAAACGTGAAAAATAAAAGTATTCTCATTCTCAATTATACGTATCATTAATATGAGATTTATTAAGATTGTGTGCAAAAATGGAAAGGAATAGGCATCTCATTTTCCTCTTCTATTACTTGTTCAATATATACTTGTATATTGTAGCTCACAATTCTTTTAAATACAAGATGGTTATATAAGCTATATGAAATTCAAAATAAAAACTAAAACATTATGAAAACACGAACATATATACGCTTACTTATCTTTTCGAAATGATGCGTTGTACAACAATAACTAGAAATGTAAATAATTGAGTAATCCATAAACTGCTCAGAAAAAAAAAAAAGTCTGATTACAATTTCAACTTGGCTCATGAGCTTGCAAGCTTATTTCATGTATAAATATTTAATAAAAATGATGTTTCAATTTATCAATCATGAAATCGAGAGATTAATATGTTTAAACGAGTGCAATCGAATCAGAACATGATTATTTCTATATGAATTATACAAATTTCAGTTAGATTTCCAAATTTGAATTATCTTATGTTTAAATGAGCCTAAACCGAGGTCAAATTCGACTATTTCTGAAAAATCCAAGCTTGGATATGACTCGATTTGCAAACTTATTTTAAGTCGGAGTCTAATATAATGTTCTTTAGTTTTGATTAAATATATTGAATCACTCATGAACTACCAAGAAAATTATTGTGAATTCTGAGTTCAAGCTCAAACTTCATTTTTTGATGATATCCCATCTGTAATTTGCAATACTTATTCTAATTCATGAATCATGTTTATTACTCTTTAGGGGGGAAATGAATGGAGAACTCAAAAAGTGGGGAAAAATCAATTGAGGAAAAAAAAAAAAACCTCGCTAGAAGGAGGGCTTGAACCTCCGACCTTGTGGTTAACAGCCACACGCTCTAACCAACTGAGCTATTCCAGCTGCGTTGGCTGATTGCAACTTATTAAATTTTTAAACATCGTAAGCAGTTCTACATTTTGACTGGAACGCTGAAAACATGGGGTATTTGAATATGAGAATTGAGATGATATTATAAACATAACACAAAATTCTAATTTTCAAACATTACATCATTTCAAATGCTTAATCATTATTCAAACAAAGACTAAAACTTTTGTGCAATTAAAGCTTACTTAGGAACAATCAAATAATGATATAATTTAGATATAAACAAGAAAGGGTAAAAAGCAATTGCAAGGTAGTTGAAAAGTAGTTAGAAAAAGGTGAACATAAAAATCTTTTGATTAGAAGACTTTTCAAGATAAAGGAATAGCATCAAATAGAACAATTCTTTCAAGAATTGGACAAATTAAAATGGTGATAGTTACTTGACCTTTGTGGAATCTGATTATGCAAGAATGGAATCAATTCATCAGAAGACCATTTCCTCCCACTACCTTATATTTCACTCCAACATGTTGCCAAGTTGTTTTTGGGTTGTACTACTACAATTTTTTCAATTCCTTAATCAGTTAAATAAAGTGTAGGGTTTGATAAAGTGTAACTTAATTTCAAGATTTATTTTGTTATTGGGTATTGTCAAAATTCATAATTTACCCTAATGGTATCATAAGTTTCACCTTTTAAATGGAAAAATGTCTGTGCTACAGTTGTGAAAAATGCATTTTAAAAGTTGAAACTGTAAGCGTAGCATTGATTAATTTTTAAAGTAGTTTTTAATCAATTGAAATATTAAATTCTATGTGGATTTTTTACTGACAATCTCTCTTTTCTCTTTCTCTCTAAATCCTTGCTTTGCTTTCTTCATATTACTGTTCTGTTCTTTCAAGAGGCCGGCGGTGGCTTATATTTTTTCACTTTATGCATAATTTTTTCTTTTATAACAATCTTTTCCATTTTTGTTAGTCTAAAATTTTCAAATTCATAGTGTTATTGGAGCTTCAAGAAGGGAAAAAAAAGCTAGATCTGAAAAATTTGTGAACCGATCTAGTTTAAGTTATCTTGTCAACAAAAAGTGAATATCAGCCACCAATGAACAATCTGCTTGGGATTCTTGCTTCAGTCTACTAGCTGAAAGTCATGTTAATCATATTTGCTTCAAATGGATTTTTATATTCTGTAAACGTAATTTTTTCTTTATGGGTAAGGGTTTATTCTCTAATTATAGATCTATATTTTTCCTATTATTTTAGGTTTTGTAGGGATGAATTGTTGACTCTTTTTAGTTTATTTGTAATTTTTGTTTGTGGATATGCAGTTGATCTGCTATATTTTGCTAAGCTTTATGCCCAAATGTGTATTTGTGTTAGATGGTTAATGAATATTAATGTATTTGGTAAAAAAATATATATATATATTAAATTCTAATTACTTATATTGTTTTCTCGCATAAACGTTAGAGGGATCAATAGCTAATAATGAGTGCCGCAAAAGCAATTCCCTGAAACGGGATCATTGCATAGTCTAGTGAGGATGATCATACAAGAAAGAGACTGAGCAGTGGTGGAGCTAAGATTGTGAAATGAGGGACGAATTTTTTTCCCTTCAAGTTCCGAAGGGCAAAATTGAAAAAAAAAATTAAAGGAAAAATCAATATTTTATAAAAAATATTAAAAATTGTTATTTTCAGGACAATATTTGTTACTACCAGAGCAATCAATAAAAAAATAAAAAGAGTAATTATTCTGAAATTAACAAAATCTGCTCTGAAAATTTCCGAAAACCAAATTGTAGAAAAGTTTTGGACTTCGGTTGGCTAGTGTCCCCACTAGCCCCCTTGCCTCCACCACTAACTACGAAGTCTTGAGTTCAACGCCCTATCCTGCCTACTCCAGCCACTAACTATGAGGTCATGAGTTCGATGCTGTTTCCCTTCCTCATCTCCCTGTTATCTCGATCTCTACAATGTAACTATGGAAAAAAAAAAAAAAAGTTTAATTGCAACTAAAACAGTTAGTTTTAGATTTCCTATGAATTTTAAGTATCTAGCACTTGCAAAGAGATGACATGTAATGAATATAAGCATGGATTTTTCTGTTTTCAGGTAGTTTCTGCTTTCTTACTTTCTTGTAGCTCTTAATTTCCATTTTAGTGTTTGATGATAAGAACTAATTTTCAGCAGAAAGACATTGATTTCGCACCAAACCCTTTTTTAAGATTTAATTTGCAGCAAATTGCCAGATAGATGCCTAAATCACCTTTCATAACCACTTGTTCTGCAAGCAATTGAATCAGCAGAGAAAACTACTACACTCCACCTAGCCATCTTAAATTGGAAGCCATTATTATTATTCTTATTCCTCCAGCAAAAAATTCTGTCCTAAAAATTATGAATTCTACTCAAAATTAGAATACATATTACCGTCTGACGCGATCGACACGTAAATGTTAGAATCATGCAAAATAATTTACTGTCAAACTTAGTTAGTTAGATTTCAAGGGAAATTGGTTTACTTGCAACAATTCAATTTTCAGTAAATAGAAAGCATCCATTCAGCAAGAGTATAGACATAAATAAAGTCCAAATCCTTTCGGTTGCCTTCTGTAATGGAACTTCTTCCAATTGCAGAAAATGGAAAAAGATGGGTTGCGGACACTAATTTATCAGCAGATTCCAGAGGGTAAATGCTTTTGGCCGAATATCGAAAATTTCAGAACAAGAAGACTAATTTATAGGCAGTGATGCAGACTTTCAAAAGGGTAAATTCTTCTGGCCGAATATTGAAAAATTCAGAAAGAGACACTAATTGAAAATTATAGAAAATGGAAGTGCAAAGTCTAAAGTAGCTTCAGGTTCAATCTGGGAATTGGATAATATTTAGATATAGGTACCTACAAATGCATACAAATGCCTGAAAATGCATGAAATTGAATCCAAATGAGTTGTAAAGAAACAGATAATGTATAGGGTTAGGTATCATTTCTGCTAATAATTGGATCATCAATCCATCAAACGATGTAACTTTTCTGTTTTTCTCCTCGTTAATCTGACAATCCTAAAGAATCAAATCAATTTCCTCCATTAATATGATGATCGAAAGGAATCAACTACGAACACTTGATCTTTCACAGGCTTATAAATCCAATCTATTATGTTAATACAAGCAAATAATCAAATTCAACATTTCATAAAACTAGAACTCATGCCAGCACCTAGGATAAGATGAATTTTACAATGTAATTCAGTTACTTACGAAGATTCATGAATGCGATTCAAGTTGAATCTTGAACTATTAGCAGGTGGACCATCTTTTATCATAAAATGTTTATAAATCAAACCATTTTTCCGTACCTATATCTACTGTTAAGGCAAACCAGTTTTCCGTATCTTTATCTACTGTCCTTTTCGCTAATGTTCTGGTTGCAGGCTGATCTCTCACGCCTAGTTTCTTATCTCCAAGAAACAACATAATGAAAGTGTTCCTTTCCTCATTCTATCTTGTCTCCCCACTTATCCTTTGAAACTAACATTCACAAGATGATGACACAGACCACCGACTTTTTCTCCAATACAGAATTTGATGTTTATCAAAATACACCAAAAAGGAAACCAGAAGGATATTAACTGCAGCTTGCTGAAACCATCTTTATTCGTTATCTGATGGTTTCAGTTTCAGTAGTATTAACAGAAGTCTCTTCATAGTTTAAATATATCGATAGATCTTGGATACATGAAAGTATTTATGGAATGAACAAGGATTTTCAGACCAAAACATCCAGAATGATAATATATAATTGGATCAAAGGTAAAAAAGGGTGAGCTTTTAAAAGAATTTATTGGTAATGCATTGCAGAGTTTGAATCTGTTTCCTATAGTTGCTATATCCTAAGCATACATTAAAGCTTTAGAAAATGCAAAACCAGTACCATTAAAGATCAAAGCTTTAAATAACTTATTTGTGTCTCCCACACCATTAAAGATCAAAGCTTTAGAAAATGCAAAACCAGTACGATTAAAGATCAAAGCTTAGGCATGCCAAAGTATAACCTACACAAGTGCATATTATATGCAACCTAACAAAAAAGATCAGGGTTCAAATCCTCCATTCCCAATACTCAAAAAAGATCAAAGCTTTAGAAAATGCAAAACCAGCTTCATTAAATATCAAAGGTTTAAATAACTGAAATGTGTCTCCCACACCATTAAAGATCGAGCTTTAGAAAATGCAAATCCAGTACCATTAAACATCAGAGTTTAGGCATGCCAAAGCATAACCTACGCAAGTGCATATCATATTGTGACCTAACGAAAAGATCAAGGTTCCCAATACTCGAAAAAGATCAAAGCTTTAGAAAATGGAAAACCAGTGTGCCATCAAAGATCAAAACTTTAGGGAAGGGAAAACCAGTGAGAAAGAAGCTTGACAGTCAATAACAATATTATTGTGATTCCATTATAGTAACAATCAATATCATATCAGTAGCTAATTTGTACAATATACATTCTATAAACTATCAAGAAACCAATCTCTTTTATACATCAGAAAGAAAGAAGAACTAACTAACCAAATGCAATCCAGAAACCATCATCAATTCAAGAAGATGGATCAGAAGATAAAGAATCAAACTTGATATTACCATTGATCGAACCATCTTCAATCACCTTCAACAATGCAAAAGCTTTACTTTTCCCTTTAGCACTTCCCTGCTCCACCACTTCATCAATTCCCTCCACCACTCCGGCCGCCGTTTCTCTCACATTTGCCACCCCTCTCTCCCCTCCAGTTCTCACCAAATTCAACAACGCCGCCACAGCATTCTCCTTTATTCTTATACTAGACCCTGTCCCTTGATCTAGCAAGTCTACCAAAATCCTCACTCCAGAGAACTTGGCAAATTCCGCCTCGCTTTCCTCACATCCAGCAATCTGAGCTATCACCGCCGTCGTATCCTCCACTATCCCTACTCTTCCGTCTTTCAAAACTAAAGAAAACAACGGCGGCACAGCGCCGAGATCTATCAGCGTAGATCTATTCAAAGGGTATAAAGCAATTCCAAACATAGCTTTCAACGCGTCTTTGACTGATCTTGGCGGCGACTTAGGCGTTTTGATTATCTCAATCAAGGAATAAACGATTTCGCGCTTGGATCCGATGATAGACCGGTAAGAATCGACGATTAGTAAGCTATGCAACGTGGCAGCACAGGATTGAACCGCGGGAGCGGAAGTGGTGGTAGCATGGTGGCTGAGAGCGTGAGCAAGTGCATCAAGAAGACCTCTTGTAGACATGAGAGCTTCGCGGGAAGAAATGGAGATGTTAAGCAGCGTTGCGGCGGCGTTTTCTTGAAAATCATGAGAAGAAGAGTAAAGGGTTTCAGCTAAGAAAGGAATAGCACCAGCGTCGGCGATGATCGGACGGCTATCGGCGTCGTGTTTGCTGATGAGTCGTAGCTCAGCTAAAGCTTCAGCTCGGGTTTTTTCAGATACAGAGCTTAGTTTGGAAACTAAAGAACGAGCTGTTCTTCGCTTTACCTCCATTGAAGCTTTCTTGCTAGCTCTTTTTTCGAAAAAAAAAAGGTTTGATCAGTTCTTGGATCTTTCTCTATTTGTGAGGTTGTTGATAAGATTGGAATTGAAGAAGAAAAGGAAAGATCAGCTTAAATGTTGAAAAGATTAGAACTTTGAAATAGTTTCTCACTTCTTTTCTAAATAGTATTTAAATTACAATATCTTTATTATTTTTTTTTTTTGCTGACAGCAACTCTTTGAAAAAAAAAATTAATATACCACTATTTCATATTTTAATAATTCTTAGATTTGAAATAAATGGCAAATTATTTTGATAAAAAATGGCAAATTATTATTTTTTGAATAATCAATATAAAAATAAAAAATTGTTTTTGTTACATTAAACTGATTTAGGTTGTATAATTTTAAATAGTTTATACTACAAGTAATTTCTCTCAATTTATAATGCTAAAATTCAAATTTTGAATTTTAATTGAAAATATTACCGCCTCATTCTATTATGGCAACTACTGATTAGAAAAAATATTAAAATTTCTTGAAACTGCATCCCATACTAGCTAAAATTTTAATTTAGAGAGTTAAAATTTTATATTTTCTTGAAAATTTGTTCTTCGATATAATTAAAATTTCAATTTTTAGCAATTTACATTTCAATTTTTAGCGATTACAAACTCTTATTTTACTTCAATTTGTTTGAGGCTGGAGCTTGTTCTTATTGTTATCATTACAAATTTTTGTTTACGGTCTGTAAGAATACTTATCAAACTCCTTTTCTCGTTCTCTCCCTAAACTTTTTCAAGTTCAACCAGTGCATACAGTTTTATGGGTTGCAACAGGGTTTTTATCACCGTCGGTGGCCATATTTTCTGTTTTCCTTGTCTTTTTCTTTCATGTTTTCATTTTTCATTTTTTTTCCCTTCATTGGAAGTTTTGTAAATTTGTCCTTTTTTTCTTATTTTTGTTGATAGTAAAGTTAGATCTTTTATTTATTTATTTACAGATTTATATGGTTTTTATAGTTTTTTTAGTAAAACTGCTTTTTTTTTGGGATAAGAATTGGTATTCTTATTTTTCTTCAATTGCAGTTTTAATTGGCAGTAATAGGTCTTGATTATGTTGAATCGCCAGAAAATTATTCATTCCTTGGCTAATTTTATTTAGAGGATTCAAGAATATTTTAAGAATACCGTTCAGATATATAATGTGCTAAAAAATTTTCACATTTTTGTATTAGTTAGATTTGTATGTTGTTTGGATTAAGTGTAAAATTTTATGTATTTTGCTCCATTTTCAATTTATGTACTCCCCACTTTTAATCAATAGAATCAAATATCTTTTTTTGTCCTAAGGAAATGGAATCAAATATCTTAGCTTAAAAAACAAACTATTATTTTAACAGATATTCAAACACATTCATTTTTAAAGTCTACTATTTTTTTTCTTTTTGCCAATTTTTTTTAAAGTCTACTAAACTAATTGACATTTAATGTTTAACATTTGTAAGCTTTCTTTGTTGAATTGATCTAAATATTTTTTTATAAAAGGTCAAAATGCTATTTTACTAAACCTTTATTAGATTAAATTTGGTAAAATGCTACATTAATTTTAAATATTATATATGTTCCTAATTTATTGAGATTTTAGAAATTAAAAAAAAATTAAATTCCTAAATAAATGAAATTTTTGATAATTTTTTTAAGATTAGAACGATTATGTCTTTTATCTTGTAATGAATATAATTTATTTTTAGTACATATGCGGTCTATTTTTATATTAAATAGATGTAAATTGTTAATTTTTAGTTAGAATGAAAAAAAATATAAAAAAATAAATAAATAGTAAAAATTTCAATTAATAAATGATAGAGTGAAGTATTATATTTAACATAATTTTAATATAAATTTTTCTTATTTAAAAGAATCTTGGACCGACAAGAACCTAAAAACACTACATTACGTAAAAAACTTAATCAAAACACAACATGATTCAAAGGAAATCGACCTAACTCCCACGCGACAAAAAAGTAGCCTTGGTGGGGCTTTTTGGCTAATTAAAATTGGCTCTATCATGGGGTCGCTTGGCTTTAGTGGAGGTGTAATTTGTCCGCAGCCGCCGACGACGGCTAGCCAACAAGAATTAATAATTTATGACAGGGACACGTGGTCCATCCGCCGTGACTTACTGTAGATAGTAAATGTAGGAGCAGAGCCCACAACTCTTATTTTATAATTTTTCTTTCTATCATGTTTTCTTCATTCCGCCCTCTTCCCTTCTCTATACAACAGATAAACACATAATATTCTTATTTATTGTTTTCTTAATAATTTTTTTTTCAAACTGTTTTAATTCTTTTTTAACGTTTAATTTGACAATGTAATTTTTTAAAGTTGGATTTCTATTTTTAGAGGGTCTGCTATATATTTTTTACGTTAAAGTTATTACATGATTAGTTACATTTAAAATTAATTGTAGACCACAAAAAGATAAAAATAAATGAAAAATAGAAAATATTGTATTGGAAATAATTTTTTAAAAGTAAAACTCTTAAAATAAACAGTTAACTACATAATCGTTTACATCTTCTATTTCAATCACATCAGCTGTAATTCACGTAATTATTGGAGATGCTCTAAAATTAAGACTGAGAAAGATTTTAGGCCATAGTTTTCTGCTTAATATTTTAATTATTTATTTTTATAATTTTTCTAATTATTTTTTATTTTTAAATCTTTTTGAAAGATAAATAATTAACTAATAAATACTACCTCCGTCTCTTTTAAAAGTTTACATTTCCTTTTTTAGGTGTCTTTTTTTGTTGTTTACATTTCCATTTATAGTAAGTTTTGTAATTGTTTATTATTATTTCTTTATTGGTATTGGTGAAAAAGTAAGTGGTGTAAAGGATTAGTAATTGTTTATTATTATTTGTGTATTGGTATTGGTGATTT
>CATIWJ010448705.1:0-23927 GCA_949640765.1 Croton laevigatus | reverse complement strand
CAGGGGAAGAAAGAAGAATGAGAAGAAATAAAAAAGAATGAATTTCTTTTTAAATAAGGTTGATGCTAGTTATCTTAGACTAAAAGATCTCAGTTGGAGATAGAAAAGGAAAGGAAAAATAAATTAAATAAATAAATTATTATGTATTATTATATATTATTAAATTAAAATATTGACTAAAGTAACCCTATATTACCGTTTAATATTACAGTTTTTTTTTCCAAATGCCATTTAATATCATATTTGCAGCAATATCTCATTCTTCATTGGAGAATACTATTTTGAATATGTTGTTTTCCTAGTTATTCCGTTTCTTCAAGTTGTTTTGATGATTGGGAATAGAGGATACGATTTTGATTGTGGGATTCCTTCACAACTTGATGACCAATATCACAACCATAGCAGACCTAAACTTACGAACGAAAACAAAAAGCAGAACAGTACTAATTTGGGGAAAAAACAAAGCAGAACCAGGTTTGAAGGAGAAGAATAATTTGGTGAAAAAGACTAGTACGTATTCTCTTTCTAAATTGTACTATTTTGGTGAGATAGTTTTGTTGAATTTTTTTGGCATTATGAATCTTTCTGAAAATAATAGTAGTAGTAATTTTCAAAGAGAAATAATACATGATTTATTTGGGAATAGCAGTGAAAATGAGAGTAATGAATTCAGAGAAGAAAATCATATAGATGAATTCGCAGTGTATGGAAAACAAGCTGATGGTGAATATTTTGATGCATTTGATGAAAACAATAGTGTGGAAGAGAATTTCAAAGGTATGGAAACTGAATCAATTCAAATGAAAAGTGGTGGAGATCATTTTGATGAATTTAACGAGAATAATGGTATGGAAACTGGAACAATTGAATCCGAAATTGTACTAATTTGGGGAAAAAACAAAGCAGAACTAGGATTGAAGGAGAAGAATATTTTGGTAAAAAAGACTAGTACGTATTCTCTTTCTAAATTGTACTATTTTGGTGAGATAGTTTGGTTGAATTTTTTTTGGCATTATGAATCTTATTATGAATCTTTCTGAAAATAATAGTAGTAGTAATTTTCAAAGAACAATAATACATGATTTATTTGGGATTAGCAGTGAAGATGAGAGTGATGAATTCGGAGAAGAAAATAATGTAGATGAATTCACAGTGTATGGACAATAAACTGATGGTGAATATTTTGATGCATTTGATGAAAACAATAGTGTGGAAGAGAATTTCGAAGGTATAGAAACTAAATCAATTCAAACGAAAAGCAGTGGAGAACATTTTGATGAATTTAACGAGAATAATGGTATGGAAACTAGAACAATTGAATCTGAAATTGACAATGAAGATGATAATTTATCACCTGAAATTGAAGAGTATCCAGCTGTTGGAATGTTGTTCAATGATTATAATGATCTACACAAATAATTTTATACTTAAAAATATAAATTTTATAGAAGTGTTTTAGACTAAAATATATATATATATATATAGAGAGAGAGAGAGAGAGAGAGAGAGAGAGCTACACAAATAGGACCGGAATTCCTAAACAATAGTATTATAATAAAAATTGGAAAGAAATTTCCTAACAATAGTATTATAACCAAAATTGTAAAATATTTTAAATTTCTAAATAATGGTATAGGAGCAAACATTAAATTTTTAAACGAATGAGACGAACCAATCACATGCCGTGACAATTATATTGGCATTAAATTTTAAACTAATGAGACGGACCAATCTTATGCCGTGACAACGATATTGGCATGCAAAGTGACCGAATAATTCACTTCGGAGTGTTTGGTTGGAGATAATCAGGAAATGGAAATAGAATGAAATGAGCTGATTCTCTTTATAGCTGTTTGTTTGACCAATTTAATAATTCCCTTTATCCTCTTTTCTTTTTAGTTTTCCCTCAAAGTCCTTTACATTGATTCTCCTCCTTCCTTCTAGGAAATTCTATTCCCATTCTCCTTCCCAATAATAATAATAATAATAATAATAATAATTTAATTCTGATTCTTTGTTTCAAACCAAACAACCATAAAAGAAATCAGGAGGCAAACCACTCCATTTCTGAATCATGTCCAAATAGGGAAATTGTATTCCGATTCCATGTTTCATTTATTGATTTCATTCTATTTTTTCTGCGCAAACTAAATGTTACTTTCTTCTTTTTCTTTAGCTCAATTTAGTTGACTATGTTAAGGCTATTCCATTTTTCATATAAAAAATTGGATTTCATAGTTATAAAGATTTTAAAATTAATTAATTAATTAATTTTAATACATAATATTAGAATTATTAATTAATTAATTAATTAAAATTAATTAATTAATTAAAATTAATTTATGATGCTATATAATGTATCCTAGTTTTATAGAACTTAAAATTTCTAAATTTTTAGTAATTCAGAAATTAATATTATATTTTTTAATTAATTAAAAATTTGTTTTTCAGCTTCAATTGATGCAAAATCGTAACTATAACGTAAATCCTTTAGTGATTAGAATTTTAGGAAGAATCTTACCAGAGAATTCATTAGAATTTTGGCCCATGTAATCTAACCATAATTAATTATATAGTATTTTTTATTAGAATAAAATTGTAATTTTAATTAATTAATAATTAAAATCATATTCTTCAATAGTATATGATTTAAATTTAATTAATTAATTATAATAAATTATTATAAAAATATAATTTTAATTTTAATAATATAAATTTTATAAGAGCATTTTAGATAAAGACAATATTCTCCATTCATACATTAGTATATGTTAAAAAATTATAATACTAATAATTACATTACCATTTTCTAATTGAATTTAATTAACTTCTATAATTAATTAAGACATATATAATCTTAAAACATAAAATTTTAGAGAGGTGTTTTGGGCAATCAAAGTATTACCCTTTATTCGTAATTTTAGATATGTTATAAATAAAGTGTATTTATTTATTATTAGCAATTTAATTTTAAAATATTTTAAGTATATTCAAAGTTAAATGATATTATTTTATTGATTTGTTTAATAATTTAAATTTTAATTTTCTGGCTTATTTTGATTTTATTTTATTTTTAGTTTTGATTTCATTGCAGATATATTTAAATTAAAAAATATTAAAAATGGTATTGAATAAAATTTTGAATTTCTAAATATATACTATTTTGGAACGGAAGTGCTCTTCCATTCCGTACGGCCGAGTTATACCCCTGCTCGTGCTTCTGCTCCTGAGCCAGCAATAGTAAACCTTCAAAAAACATTTATGCTATGTAATATACACCTCACTGTCCACAAATTCTGTTCTCATGGTCACCAACTTGTTTATCAGATTCAACTCTCTCCCTCTCACCACCATCACCTCAACCCACTTTTCCATCTTCCTTCAACCTTCTCATTCCAGGCTTTCCATTATTTCTCTTCTATCTACAGCTTCTACCCAAGCAGTAAGCCTTAAAAAATCCCACCTTTATGGCCCCTCTCTTCTTAAAGGCAAAATCCCATTTCAAAATTCTCAGTCCCAATTGGGTACGGAGCCAATTGAAGAAAATGTAATCGATGAAGAGAAATTCGCTCAGGTGTTTGATATTGCTGCTCTTCGAGTTCCTGCTAAGGATTGTTTTGCTCTAGAGAGTAGACTCCGTGGCCATTTGTTGAATTGGCCGCGCATTCGTAATATTGCCAGAGTGCCTGGAGATGACATAGACCAAGAGCTTATTTCTCTTTTGGACGACAACAAAATTGCGAACGAAAATGAAGAAGGAAAGCTTGATGCTTTAAACCGAAGGATTTATGGGAGAGCTGAGGGAGATGGTGAACGATTATGTCCTGTCTTGTATAGGGAAAAATTGGTGAAGGAGTTCAATTCAAGAGGGTTTGTTAAGTTCAGGAACTTAGCTAAGATTTCAAGGCCACCAAAGAGGAAAATAAAGCAGGGGGAAGGAGAGGAGAAAGTGAAGCTCAGAAGTGGGAAAAGTGGGCTATCTGTGTTGGAAGTTGTGGAAGAAGAAGAAGAGAATTGGAAAGGTTTGTTGGGAGATGAGTTTAAGGGGAGGAAGAAGTGGAGAGGTTCAACAAGGTTGTTGCTTTTGGATGAGAGATATGCTGATAAAGAAGTGAAGGATTTGCCCCAGGCTATCCAGGTGGCTATTCTAAATACCTACGCTTCTTTTTGAGTCAAATTTCACAATTTTTAATGCTTGCTCTAGCTGATTTTTATTGTTACTTGCCATGATTCTTTAATTTCCTTTTTGTGCAAAAGTTTCAAATTTTATATTACAGTCGATGAGGTTGTCTTTTGTGAGTTGATTTCGGTCTAATTTAGTTAGGATTTGTGTTCTACTTTGTATATCGTGTGTTCTATTAGGAAATAGGAATATCAATTATATGATTAAGTTTTGAATGATTATAATTTTATATCTCCTAGTTGTTAATACCATGGCTTAGTGAATGATTGCACACATATTTCCATTGAGAAATAGAGTTTGACTTTGTAATTGGCATGCTGATGATGTTCCCTCGAGGATAACATCAAAGTTCTGAATTATGGGAGTTGTTGCCAATTCTGTTGTGTGACTGTAGTGCAGTTATATGTGGAGATTAATCACATGGGTGGATATGTATTGAAACATCATCTTACAAATTAACACCCCTGTAAAGCTAAGAGCCTAGGAGTCTTTTTACACACCTTTTTATGGTTGTTTCTTTAATAAGTTGGTTTTTACATGCTTTATAATAAGGTGGTTCAAAGGATTCCTTTCTTATTTTTACTGCTCACCAACTTGATATTTGAAACATTGGATGTTGGAGCTACCCATGACTTGATTTCTTTTTTCTATTTTTCTTTGTGTTGTCATAGCCATGCGTTGTTTGATTTGTTATCACTTATCATGGTAGAGTTTCAACAATATATTTCTCCTTGTTTATGATGTTACAGTCAGCATGTCACCCTGTTTTGCAGGTGGCTTTACAAGAAGCTATGAAAGGAAACTCAACTTCCACCTTTGAACTTGTTCGATGCAAGCTTACTTTGTTTTATGATTACTGGCAGATGAATGAGGTATATTACACCAAAAGATAATAAGGCCTTTTTTTTTTCAATCATGTGTCTGCTCCATTTAGCCTTGGCACAATGGTAAAGTTGTCGCCGCGTGACCAAAGTCACGGTTCGAGCCGTTGAATTAGCCTCTTGTAGTAAATGCAGGGTAAGGTTGCCTATATTACACCTTCGGATATGTGGCCCTTCCCTGGACTTTGCGTAAATGCGAGATGCCTTCGTGCATCGGGCTGCCCTTATGCGTCTGCTCCATTTGTTTAGTTAAATTTTATCTCTATCATACAGGATTTAAGTTAATTCATTAACGTGACTTAGAATTCAAAAGGATTATCAAGGTGACATTAGATTGCCTTTTCAAAGAGAGAGAAGTACTGCTCCTTAAGTTTCTCAGAGACTTGAGGTTTCCTTGAATTAGTCCTCTCTTTCAGCCCTTGAAATAAACTGAACTGTTAACAAACAGCACTTGTTTGGCTTGGCTTGTTTATCCTAGGGTAAACTGAGTTCAACCGCCTGCTTGGGGGTCATTATTGTTTATGCCTGATCTGACATAAGCCAACAAATAGGCTGAGCAGGGAATCTAATAATGCACTTTATATTTTGCTTCTATATTTTCACAATTCTTAACTTCTGTTTATTCAATCTTTTACCTGTTTATTTTCTTATAGAAGAAAAAGCCATACCAGCATAAGTAATGCCATCATTGATTAAATTTTAAATTATGATAATAATGAACTAATTCAGCAGCATGCTTGAGAAAATCAAATTTGAAGTAATAAAGTTTCCTGGTATTTAGAATTTATTTATTGGTTTTGACTATCTGGCAGCTGCATCATTCCTAGTTTTTTTTTTTATCATGCATACTTAAGCCAGGGGGTATGCTCTTAGAATAAATATTGCAAAAATGAATTATAATTATTACCATTCTGCAGGTTTTGGAAGCCTTGCTACCAGAAGAAGTGATTATTCCATCATCATTTGAAATAGTTGGGCACATTGCACACCTGAACTTGAGAGATGAGCATTTGCCATACAAGAAACTTATAGCAAAGGTGCTTATTAGAAGAATTTTTTTACAAAAATTTTGCTATCATTGCAACATTCTGTGAATTGAAAAGATATAGACTATATAGACTATGAATTGAAACATTTTGAAAATGGTATATGTATTCCTTACAGGTAGTTCTAGACAAAAATAAGCCGAAGATACAAGCTGTTGTGAATAAGGTTGATGCCATACATAATGACTACAGAACAATGCAGCTTGAGGTTTTGGCTGGAAACCGCTCCCTTGTGACCATGGTTGTTGAGAATGGATTACAATTTCATGTCAATTTAGCGACAGTGTACGTTTCTTTGCTTTGCAACCTACTTGGAGATTCAACTAAAATTTTCTGATCCTGTCCTAATGTCATTGTAGAGAATCAAGTAGATATCAATACGTTTTTCTTTGTCCATTGTTTACTTGGAAATTATACGTATGTGTGTTCCTAATTGATCCTGTGTGCGGTATCTGTCATTCTCCTGAGGTGCAGGTGTTGGACCTAGGATAGTCAGTGCATCAAAAAAAAAAAAAAAAAAGAGACAAAGCTTGTCTTCCCATGTCTTAGCTGTATTTGATAGCATTTAGTTAAGTCTTAAAAAGGAAAGAAAAGAAAATGAAAATAATAAT
Organism: Croton laevigatus; assembly: GCA_949640765.1. NCBI lineage: Eukaryota > Viridiplantae > Streptophyta > Magnoliopsida > Malpighiales > Euphorbiaceae > Croton > Croton laevigatus. The sequence goes on along the minus strand of CATIWJ010448705.1, from coordinate 17,206 downwards.
ACATGTTTCAGTACTTCAACCATGTATTATTCAATGTCTTAAACAGGCAACCTTCAAATCTCCCTAAATATAGTAAATTCTAGTGCATTCAGCTGGTGTTTATGTGCTCTCTATCTCTAGTAAATTCATTTATTGTCTCAATTTCTTAGCTTATTACTTGGCTGCGGAAGGCCCTTTACAAATACATTGGTTCTTTGTTTCCTAGAACATTCTACTGTGAATCTCATGTTCAATTATGGGTAAAACTAAATGAGTGTGAAAAATGGAAATAAGAGCACTTAGGCTTGCTCCTTCATGCAGGTATTGGAATTCAAGACTTGCAAGTGAAAGACAAAGGCTTCTGAATGGCTTTAATCGCACTGATGTTGTTTGTATGTTGAATCATTATCTCAATTGCATTTTTGTAAATTTGGAATTTTATTTTTGAACATCAATGAAATTTGAAAAGCTTTAGTCTCCTGAAAAATAGGTACCCACACCTTAACCTTACTCTCTCTGCCAAGTGAGATAATGTGGTCAACGAAATGTACCCTATTGTTGTAGTTATATGGTTAGGCTCCAAATACATGTTGATTATCTGGAGCAGTGGCTGTATTAACATGCTCATTGTGTAATCTTTTTGCAATGAATAGGTGATGTTTTTGCGGGGGTTGGTCCAATAGCTATATCTGCTGCGAAAATAGTGAAACGAGTATATGCAAATGATTTAAACCCTCATGCAGTTGATTATTTAGAAAGAAATAGTGTTCTCAACAAACTTGAGAGGAAGATTCAGGTATGATATAGTGCTTTTGATTTATACATTTAATGTTAAAGTTTTTTTTTTTTCCCTCTATTCTATAATAGATCAATTGTGATGAAAAAGGCCATTCAATTCAACATAATTTTTTTATGCATGTGAATCCCAACAATTAGGAGTTAGGAACTACCTAATGACTAGTGAGCACTAAAACAGTGGTATATAACTTGAGTTACTATAATAATAATGTTTCATGCGGCTCACATTGTGGTAGGCACTAGGCAGTGGCTGCAAAAATACCATGTCCATACCTCAGCCTCTTTAACAATTGTACTTGTTGAAACAATCCCAAATCTGAGTAAATATTTGTAATAATATAGAAGACTAAATATTTGTTAATGAGCCTGCTTTTAGGTTGTTGCATTGTCATTTTCCAGGTGTTTAACATGGATGGAAGGAGGTTTATTGATGCTATGTTCTCCAGTGAGAAGGCTCAGACCATTACACAGGTGGTTATGAATTTGCCAAACGATGCAGCAGAATTTCTAGGTGTGTTGTAATTCCTTAATTCTTACTATTTCTTTTGGCTTAGTGAAATTCTGATTCTGAAATGTACCGACAATTTAGAATTGTCTATTGAATTAGATTATGTGCTTGCATTTTCTAACCTTTCATTTGCAGTATTTTTTCTTTGTTTACGAGTCACATTTAGTCATTATATTATATATGCTGGAAAGTTGTTTATTTTGTGTGGGATACAATACAGCTATGGGATTTGAAGAAATGTACAGTTTTATTGATGACTAATTGTTTAATTTACCATAGTTAAATGTCCAGTACAAGAATAAATTTTGAATACTGCTTTGTGTAAGTATTTCTGCGGTTGTTAACAGATGCATTCAGAGGGGTTTTCAAAGATGACCGCAGGAGAGGAGAATTTGTTCCGCCGCTAATCCACGTTTATGGATTTTCCAAGGCTGAAGATCCAGAATTTGACTTTCACGAGGTCATTTTAATTAAATATGAATCCATACATTCATATTCATATTTTTTATGGTGCATCTTTCTTTCTTTCTGCTTCTGACTTGTGGACGATGTAAATGCAGCGGATAGGAATTGCCCTGAGAGAGGCAGCAGTTGGTGTAAAGATGCACAGGGTACGCCTGGTTGCACCCGGAAAATGGATGTTGTGTGCCTCATTCAGGCTTCCCGAGAGCGTAGCCTATGCAAATACCATGTAATATGCAAGTAAACTGACAAAGTTTATGTATCAACATAAGTATATGAATTCATCCATTTGAGATATATTTTGGTGGAATGCTTTGTTAAATACAGATATGATAAAGGTTATTCTGATATCATGAATATAATTTTTTTGATAAAAAAGCAATAATTTATTAAGGTTCGAGGTTTTCTCTGATAGAAGAGATTGCGATACATCGCTCGTGGTGTGAGAATTATACTAGAGTTAACCTTAAATCCAAAACCATACTCTTTGGGTCGCTCAATGCAATGGTTTAATAATTATGCATTTTCGAGACATGCAACGCTGCAATGAAACAAGGGCAATTTTAGGCGAGTGAAAAAATCAGTTCATTTCCTAATAAGCGTTTCTGTTTTTGGTTTCAGTTGTTTTCTTTCCTCCCAAGCATAATTTAGTGACAAGTAGGTGTATAAATTAGCTCCTTTTCCTAAGTTTCTTTTTTGGGTTTCAGTTGTTTTCTTCCCTCCCATCCCATGTCAAAAAATGGATCGAAACGCAGACGGAAATGTGTAAAACATAATTAAAATTACATTAGATGAAGATTTATCAAACTCATCACCAAAGTGAATTAGATTAAGCTTAATTTGAAATTTTAATAAACGGAAGAGGGGTAGGCGTTGTAACGTAGAAGAGTGGTTTGTTGTTGTAAAAAGACACAATCTGCTTTTTGCTTTTTATGTCTGAGCAATTGTTTTGTACTGAACATCCCAACACAACTAACAGATGACACTGACCTCTTCCCCTTTTCACAAATCTGTAAATAAATGCCTTGAGTTGAGATCTCTCCAATATTTTGTGGAGCATTGATTCAACGGTCCTGATTTTGTCCCTCCTTCAGATCAGATGTTTGTTTGTGTCCGGCTGGCCATGTCATTATGGACTCTATTTAGGGCTAAGCTCTGGGACAGCATTGCTAATGTGGGGCTGGATGGGCTGAGGGCAATAATGGAAATGCAGTAGAGAGGAAATCTCAGTTGAGATTATAGAGATGTAAAAATAATTGCATAGCGTAGTGTGGTCCTTAGTTGTGATTATTTTTGGCTATTTTGTACTAAAATGGTTACATCTTTCACAAGTTGTATAAAGCCAAAACTAACAGCTACTCACTTTCTCTTCTGTCCAACCACTTGGATACTTTCATCCACCTACTCCCTCTCCCTCTCCCTCTCCCTCTCTGTCATTTGTATATAAATTTACCTCTTCTTTTTCTTTAATAAGTATAATCTTCCAAAATTTAATTAATCACTATGAAATTCTATATTGTAATCAATGATATTATGGATTTCTTATGCAAGTTCTCACATTACTCTTAATAATGTTATATAATTCATTTCAATTTCAACGTTAGACCTTATAAAGGTTCAAGACGATTTTGAATTTGATATCCAAGCATAAAGGTTAGAAATTACATTCTACAAAGAAAGATGTTTGAATGAGCCATTTGGAATTCATAAACTTGCTCGCGCTGCTAGGCAAGGTTAAAGAAAATAATATATGCTTTTTTTAAGTGATACAACATATTTTGGTATAATCACAAACAACAAAATCTCCACCCACATTAAAATTTACGTTCACGCTATTTTCTCTAAACTAATTAAAGAAGATTTAGTATTTAATCTTTACAAAACTAATAATTATTTCATTCTCATATTTTAAAATTACATTGCTTTCATTCTTTATATTTTATGTCATTTAAAATCATTTTTATCAATTCTTAATTTAAATTTTGTAAGTAGGAAATAAGAAATGATGTAATAAAATTGGTACAAATTTATATTAGGTAAAAAAATACACCTAGATCTAAAAATCTTGATATTAACTAGAACGAAAACAAAAAGAACTGGGACTATAGGAAGAGGCAAAGCTCGCCATTAAGAAAAGCAATGAATTATGAATATATCACAATATGAGGAGTTAATTGTGTACCTGCTGCAAATGAGCCAAGCTGCTTATGGTTCGCAAGGTAGTCGGCTCGTTAAATGCTTGTTTGTATTCGTTCGTTAGTTAAACGAGCCGAGTGCGAGCTCAATAATTGAGTTTGTTTAATAAACGATCCGAGTTCAAGCTTGTTTCATTAGTTTGCGAGCTGCTTCACAAACCGTATTATTTAGGTGTTCCCGAAGGCTCGCGAACAGGGCATATATATATAAAAGCTAAGTTAGAAACCCTAGAATCATTTTAACCTAAAGCTTGGTTGCCCAACCTCTCTTCTTCCTCTCTTCTACCTCTCTTCTTTTATTGTGCGACAAACCTTCAATCTTTTTCACTTGCTAACGCTCCCTTCATATTTCCTTTGCTGCCAATGCTTCTTTCATCTCCACCGCCGATGCTCCCATCACCATTAAATGCTTATGTACAAGGCAACCCCAATACTTCGTCCCTATTTTATTCAGTTTGTTTCTTTTTTTTCCCTTTCTTTCTCAATGTTCTTGTCTTTCTTATAAATGCCAGGTTCATGGAATTTTGAACATTTTAGGACGGGGAACACAGAGGGGGTGGAAAGAGGATTGACAGTTGTGCTTTTTGTTTGCGATGTTTTTTGTTCATTGCTTTTCTTTCTTTGTTTTTAGTTTTTTTGTTACTTTGGTGGTGGAAAAGGAAAAGGTAGTGGAGGCGTGGTCTGGAGGTGCAGGAGGTGGTGCTGGTTTGGGTAGGAGGTGAGTTTGGTGGTGGTGGATATGGATTTCATTTTTTATTTTGATTTTCTACTTGATTTCTGGAGGTGCAGACAGTGGAGGATGTATTAGGGGAAGTTTGGTTAGGAGGTGGGTATTAGTTTTGATTTTGATTTTTGCTTGATTTCTGGAGGTTTAGGCTGTGGGGGAGGTAATGGTGGTGGAGGAGGTAATAGTGATGGTGGTGGCGGAGTAGATGTGTTTTGATTTTTTTACGATTAGAATATTCATTGTATAATTTTTAATTTATTTGTTGATTGTTGTTTTTTGTGATTAAAATATTCATTTTTAATTTTTAATGGTGATGGTGGTGGCAGAGTATATGGAGGTGACGAGCTTTCGAGCGGAGCTCGAGCACTTCAAAACTTTAACGACTTGATTTTAAACTCGCTCGTTTAACAAATGAATCAAACTCGAACTCATATCGAGCTTGTCAAATAAACGAGTTGAGCTCGAACAGGCAAGTGTTTAGCTTAGCTCAGTTCGTTTACACTCCTACCTTAAAACAGTAGAATATGTGGATGCATTACATAAAATGCTCACATAATAACAAGAAGATTGTGCACATTTTCATAATAAATATACATGTATTCAACTTTCACAATATTGGAAAGAAAATTTTCACACCAGTTTATCACATTTCTTTTCCCCTATCATTTTAAGGGAAGTTTTGGGAAAAATGGTTGTAATTTAAGTTTGCTTTACTCAATGAAAATATTAAAGTTATAAATTCTCTAAGCAATAAGTATATTTCTTTAGGGAATTAGATTGGTCCTAGCGTTTAATGATCATCACTGGTGCCAAAACGTCCAGATTCAAATCTCCATATATACCCTTCTCCCCCTCCCCACTTGTAACTATATATATATAGTTATACTTAAAATAAAAATATAATTAAACATAAATAAAAATGTAAATATATTACTCAAATTTATAAAATTAAAGCAATCAAATGATAAATTAAAATTGAGAAATTTACAATTTCATCTCTAATAATTTGTTAAACTTTATTATTTAGTCACTTGATTTTGACATAATTATTAAAAAATCCCTGTAACAATTGACAATGTTACACTGTATTGTAATTTTGTTCAATTTTTAAAAATATTTTTACAATATTCTGTCAAATATTTTAAAAATATTTAAAAATATAATAAATATTTTTAAAATATTCTTAAAAAACTGGCCGAAATAATAATAATGTTTAATTATTTTAAAAATTAAGGACATAAAAATAATTATGTTAAAAACCCATACTGTAAAAAAAAAAATATCAGGACAAAATCATAAATTTTCCATTTAAATATGGAAAACGAAAAAAAGGAATGAAGTTTAGCACGTGTGAGATGGTCCAAGGGAATCAAACTCTAGCCGCATGTAATGATATCTATGGAAAAATAATGCTCAAATCCCTAAGCAATTGCCATGCAGGGCACAATCTGCTTCCCAGCACCCAAGAATCCCAATGTGTCTGCCTAAACCCAGCAATCACACCCCTTATACTTGTCAACTATTGAAACGAGCCATCTCTCTCCTTCCTTCTCAGCCGCCACCTCCCTATTCTCATCTCCAATCCTATTCATATCTACCCAACCTATTCTATGCCAAAATGTAGGGCCCATTTTCCACGTGGGCGGCATTTCGGGGACCACAAACCAAACTAAACCGATTTTTCTAGATCTCATTTTCTAATCCTTTAGCCTTTAAAATGTAAAGGAATACTTTAGGTAGGTCCTCATTGAAAATTATATTTACAAGGAAAAGAAAAATGATTCTTACGTGGTGCTATATGATTGGTTGTTATTTTTTTTAGAATATTAGACTGCGGGATTCCGTACAATCTACTTCCTAAACTACTGCTATTAATACAAGCGTTTTCATGCTTGTTATAGAGATCTTCACCAGAATCATCATATTAACCCCTTTGGTTAGTCACGCAATTTGAATTTTTTTTTTCTTGCCATGAAAACAAAATCCCTATGATGACATTCTATTGCAGTTTTAATTTTAAAAGAGCATATTTGAATTGAAGCATTTAATTTGATAAATTTTAAACATTCTGAATATGAATAAGGGATTGTTTTAAAAATGTTAAAAAAAAAACCATTGGAAGAGATAAAAATATAATTTTATTAAACAGATTAAACACCAACACTAACCCATCCCACCAGCCTTTGCCGCTGCCGCCATCTCTATTTCCGGCATAAAAATTAGAAAATGAGTATACAAAATCGAAACTTTTGTCACGAGGAGTTTGTATATGGGTTCCGTTTTGACAGAAAGTTTGTGGTTTGGCTAAAAAATCAAAAAGAAAATTCGAACGCGCCTTTCTCATCCGAATACGATGGTGGTGAAGTGTTAAAAAGGAACGAAGGTTGTTCAAAATTAGGGATACATAGCTAGAGGTTCTACCTAGCGTGAGTGTGACCCTATGAGGTCAGGAGAATAAAAAACATTGATGGTAACATGGAAGAGAGACTCGGTGGTAGATTTGATTTCAACGAATGGTTTCTTGAATTTTCGGCGAGAAAGAGAAATTTCCTAGAATTTTCATTTTGATTTTCCGACCAAACCACAAACTTCCAGTCAAAATGGAACTCATATCGCGACGAGAGTTTCAATTTGATATAGTCATTTCTAGTTTTCATGCTGGAAATGGAGTTGGCGGGGGCGGCTAACGAGGGTAGGCTAGGGTCGGTGTTGAAGATGGGTCTGCCCAAGGAAGATGAATAAATGTTCAAATTTCTAATCTAACTCAAATAGGAGACAAATTAAATTGTTTTCTTAGTTGAAGTCCCCAAAGTTTCAAATCTTCTTCATTTTTAGACAAAAATTTGAATTTAAGGTGAAATTGCAAAAAGTTCGCAAAATATAGGGTATTTTTTAATCAAAGTTCAAACGAGAGTGAAATATTAACATCTTTGAAAGTTCAGAGTGAAATAATTTGATTGGCAGAAAAGCATACATAATGTTTTGTTTTAGAATTGACCTTTTCACTATGTTTTTAGAAAAACTAATTGTTATAATGATAGGGAAAAAAAAAAAACTTTTTTGTATATATATCCCTTTCATTAATTAGCGTCAAATTAACAAACAATTAAGGTCAATTGATAATAATTATACGATAAGGACATGTTTTTTATGTGTATGCACGGTGAATTTTATCTAGAAGCATTTCCAATTCTTACAATTTGTCTATTGAGCATGATATGAGTGTGTATTTTCAAGGAAAATTACATGCCATCATAAATTACCTACTGGCTGCTCTTTCAAATTACTCATTTTCATCATGCTAGCTTTAGTGAAGAAAACCTTAATTTGTTCCAGGTTTTGGTTTTCCTTTTTAATTTGGTTGGATTTTTCAGCTAGCTTGAGTGAGGAAAAAACCTTTATTTTTAGCTATCTTTTTTGAATTAATATGAATAACAAATATAATTTATTTTTTGTATTGTTACAGGAAAAATAATTAGAATGTGATGGTGATATTGTGAATGCTAGTTAATTAAACTTCTTTTAGACCTTTGGTCATTAATATTTATAATTGTAGGCTTACTTGGTTTCAACTCAATATTAATAAATTGCTAAGAAACTCTATGGGTCCAAACATGACAAATTATAGATACAAGTGTGATCATTTGGAAAAACAAAGTAGAACCTAACACACTCCAATCTAGGGCTGGCTGACCAAATTTAGATTTCTAACAAAAATTGAACCAAATTGACCCAATTTTGGTTTGGTGTGATCATTGGTAGGTTTGAATGAATTGATTAAATCAATAATCTGTTTGATTTTTTAATCGTTTTATCAAATAAAATTTGTGACTTTCCGGTTATTTTTATTACTTTTTATTAAATTAGTGTCCAGAACTAAATCAACGCTAATTCGACTTCAATTTTTGTTTTAGAATTAAAGTTTTAAAGTGAAACCAAACTCTTAGATAAGTTATTTTTATATATAATTTTTTTAAAAAAATTAACCATGAGGTCTATTCTCCTCTTTATATAACCTTAATAAATTGAGTTTTATACTGCTCTACTTATAACAAAATGGTAATTAATAATAATTAAGTAAAAGGTAAGTATGAGTCTCTTCCTTCACAAATGTGAACACACTTTCCATTTTTTGTTGTGCACAAATTTAAGTATACATTGTAGATTTTAACAAATAGTAATTAATAATTTTCATTTTTCCCCTTACAATAATTCAATTTTTTTTACTATTATTGAGATAAACTAGTTATTTTATAAAAAGGATGTGAAAGTAGTTATATTTATGGATGGAGTGAGTAAAATTTATTCTTATTTTTGAAAAGCAATTAACATGAATATTATTGGAAAAGTGATATCTAAATTAGTACTAAGTATAGGTTTCCAAATAAGAATCTACCACATGGAGTCAGCTTTTCTATGTTTCCAAATGTGAAGAAGGCATCATTTCAACCCTATAATATAGCCCAGATTCATATATTCATGACCAAATCTTACTTTAAATGATTACCCATGTAGCACCCCCTTATAATAGTGCTACATATGTCCTACTTCATGCATCCATTTATCAAAATAAATTTTTTGCGAAAAATTCAATCGAATCTCTCCTAGTATTTCAACATCTCAAGTGTCGATATAACCTGTAATTTCCACAATTTAAACTTCCACAATGTCCATCAATCACAATCTCAACATTTAAATCAATCATCAAACATATACTTCCCGCATTCATCACACATAACTAATGATTCTAATTCAAATATAATTAAATTCTAATAATTAATTTATAATAATTACTACCTCTGTTTTTTTCATTTCTTTACATTCACTATTCCACCAATACCAATACAATCCCACTTTTCACCAATACCAATACAGAAATAATAATAAACAACTACTAACTCTTTAAAAAATTTACTTTTTCACCAATACCAATAAAATAATAATAATAAACAATTACAAAACTTACTATAAATGGAAATTTAAACAAATCAAAAAAACACCCAAAAATGGAAATGTAAACATATCATAAAAACGGAGGTAGTATCTAATAACTAACATAATTTAAATTAATATGTACATGCCGACTATTGATTATATTTTAATAAAAATATACCAAAAAGATTGTTGTTTGATGCTGACTGACGGTTGGCTAAACTATTATCTTCTCACTATTATTTTACTTCTCTGTCACCTACGGATCAGACATATAATAATTTTTTTTTATCTAAATATAATCTAAAATCTAATAATTATTGATGAAATATTAATTCTAACTACGTTAATCTAAATTAACTATCAATTTGTTGGTGTTCATGCTATTTCTAAAAATAGGTTATGAGTTGGTGTATCTATATAAAATAGATATTGAAAATTTTTATTTACTTCTCTCTACCCCTTTTTTTAACTTCAATTTAGCCCCTTATCTTATTTGTTTTCTCAAATATACCTACATTTTATCTTTTAAAATTATTTTTATTTTATTTATACACTGTCATTTTTTTTGGTTACTTATACACTGTTATTTATTGTACAAAGAAAATTAGAAGGAAAAAGTTCATTATTAATTTCTAATTTTAATACAGTAACCTTTTTTTATTATATTAATTTTTTATTATAAATTTTTTTGAAAGGAATAAACAAATCCATAATCATGTTTAGGATAAAACAAAAACTAACACCCCAGCTATAATACTACAAAACTTGCTTTCTTGTTTTAACATTTTCCCCGCGGGATAGGTTTGGTTTGGGGGTACTACCGAGGAGCCTCGTACGTTTGGCTAATTTGTCTCTTCTACACTTCGCATTACATTCAGGTTCGTGTGCTATAATAATAGGTAAATTACATACTATTCACAATATATCAATTGAGAATTGAATTACACGCGCCGTAAATGAGATTATTTTAAACTCTTTACTGTCAATTCAGTTAAGAATTTTTATCGTTATTGCAATTACACGTACATGTAACACTAATATTTTGAATTACAAGTAATAAAACTTTCTTCAAAGATTTTTTATAAAAAAAAAAAAAAATTAAATTATCAATTTATTATTTATTGATTTTTCTTAAATTTGATTTTATTATTAATCAAAATTATAATTTTTCATGTTACATAATATCGTTATTTATAATATGAGACTATATACTAATATATAAGAGTTCAATTTATATCCTTAAGATTATAATTTTAAGTAAAAAATTAATGAAACATTTTATAGGTTTACAAAATTTATTCATTAGATAAAATAGACTCAATTTATGAAATTTTTATCTCCCATCATTTATTTCAATTTCGAAATTTTGATGGAAAGTAAAATATTTAGAAATGAGGTAGAATTTTATTGTTATTATTATTATTATTATTTTGAATAATGCATTTAGAATATATATGTAAAATTTATGTAGTAAATTTTACACGATTATTCCTTGGCATTCGAATCGAACATGCATTCATTGGCTTTATTTTTTTTTTCACTTAAAAAAAATAAATTAGTCAATCTGTACAAAGTCACGAGATCAAATGCAGTATATCATAATTTTTAGATTTCGATTCTATATTACAAATTTATCAATTTTAGTTTCTATTAATCCAAAAATAGCAATGTATAGTGATGGGAAAGTATATAAAGTATTTATTTCTAAAATAAATAAATAAATAAAGTATTTGATTTATTAGAAAAAGTGCATTAATTTGAATTTATGGGTAAATTCAGGCACACAGAATCATTAGATACAACAAAAATTCTAATTTGCAAGTGCTGATTCAAACATGTACTTATCATTTTTGAAATTATTTATAGGTAATAGCAAATTACTAGTTAGCAAAATATAAAGCCATACTGGCAATGCCATTTAAGCATTTCTTTCCCAAGTTCGTAAGTGAATTGGTGCTTCTTCTGCTACCTTATAACTTCCTCTTTCTCTTTCTCTCTCTATATATGGACATAAACATACTGGTATAAGTACATAACCACCATTTGTTGTCTCTCATTCTCTGGAAAAGAACCCATTTTTTCTCTTTCTTTTTCTCTGCAGAAAAGGAAAACGAACCAGTCTTCAATGGCTACTTCGTTCCCGGTTTCTCTAAGAGCCACTTCAGGGCAATCAAAAACCCACAATGATTCCCAACCCACCAAACCCGTTCAACCCACAACTATCACCCGAGGAAGAAAGCCGACCAAAGCCCCACCGCGCAAGAAACAACCCCAAAGAGGCATGGGCGTAGCTCAGTTAGAGATTTTAAGAGCCCAGGAAGAAAGAAAACTAAACAAAACTTTCCCTATTCAAACTAACCATCTTGATTCTTTGAATCTTCAACCCGCCGCTCACTCATTTCCACCCGACCCGATTCAAAGTTTTCCTGTTCACTGCGGCTCTGTAAGCTATGGTATTCCCATCTCTAATGGTGGAGGGTTTTGGAGTTTTGACCAGGGTGGCTTAGTTTTTACGCGAGTTGAGAATGGTGGGTTTGGTCATGGTTCAGGTCAGTTCTTGTTGAACCATCATGTTTATGGAGCTCCAGATACGAGGGCTTTGGTTGGCTGTACTGGTACGTTGTTTGAGACCTCGAAAGAGCTCTCTTCAATGCCAAATGTGATGCAGCATTTGGAGAACACTCCTTCTGATGTCTGCTCTAAGGTTTCTGCTCCTTTCTTTCTTTTTTCCATCTTTTTTTTTATTTGGGTGTCAAGCCCATTTCTGTTTGTCTCTATCTAAGAAAAGATGAAAAGGGAAGAAAGAATAATACAGTACTTTTCTTTTATTCAATCTTTTTTCTGTGCCCCACTTTTCTGAAATCCTCTTATGGTTGGACAGTTTTAATGTTTTCTGTTTGGGTTCCAAGAAAATGCAGGAAATAAGGATATAAAGTTTAAAAACACGTTTCATTGTTCATCTTATTTCAGTGTAGAACTCAACCAAAGTCTATAAAAATTGATTTTTTTATCTTAATTTTATTTCACACTTTGCAATTTCTAACTGCAGTTGATTTTATTTTATGCTAATAATGTTGCAGAAGACGAGGTTCAATGGGGAGAGTATAGGATATGAAGATGGAAGAAGAGAAAAGTTTACACAGAAATCACCCATGAACTGCTCTGGATATCTTGGATTAAATCTTGAAAACAAAACAGACCTCAACCATAATCACAATAATCAAATGGGTGGATTCAGTTCTACAGCTGCCTTCTGTGCCAACCGTGATTTCACTGAGGTAATTTTTTTGATTTTTCCTTGTCCTTATACACATGAGCTTGATGGTTTTGTTTCATTTAAGAGGGAATTTTTTTTTTTTTTTGACTGGTAGAGTGTAGAAGTGGTAGCAATCCACAGAAAGGCAAACCCTACAATGGGAAGAAGAAATGTATTAATGGAGTATGAATTCTTTCCCGGAAAACGAAGTGGGAAAAGCGGCACTTGTTTCAATGAAATGGAATTACCTGCAGAAGATTCAGTTGCAGAAGTGGGTAATGGAGGAGTTAGAAATTCTTGTTACGCTGCATCTAATGCTACTTCTAATTCTGTTGATTTGTCCCTCAAGCTTTCATTTTAGAGTAAAAAGGAGTTGTCTTTTTTGGGGGTTTAGAGCTCTTTTGCTTATAGATAGACATCTGTGTTTGATTACTCTAATATACGCTTTTGGATTCCCTTTTTTTTGGTTGAACTAAACAAGTGCAGTATATGCTCTCTTCTCAAGATTTGTCAGTCCCTGCCATTATTTTGCAAGTGTTGGATAGAATAGATATTATAGCTATGCCTAGATTTTTAGATATCATATGTTTATAATATACTCTCTTTCAATTTATTGGCTACCCTACCCAGTTTGTTTTTTTAGCGTAGTCATAAACTCAGGCATCTCATATGTGTACAGTGGATTCAAACTCTAACAGTTAAAACTTGAGAGTAAAAGTCTTGACCACCTCTGCTGGCCCTCAACCACTCCCCATATTGGTTTTAACATATTGCAGCATATATATATATATATATATTTAAACGTTTCCAAAAAAAAAAGAAAAAGAAAAAGAAAGAAAGAGAAATGAATTCAGCTTTGGATGCATAAAATGTTGGATTTCTTGGATCATACAAGAAGGTTTGCTACAATGTACCTATTCTCGTAACTCATAAACAAACTACAGTCTCTGGATTATAATAACTGTGTACCTAATTATAGGTACTCATCCTATTCTTAAACCCTAAATGTAATAAATTTTGAATTTGCTAGAGACTTAAACATGCTAATTAATACTGAAGGACACATGTTAAGAAAACAACAAATTAACTAGAGAAATTATGAACTTATCAACTGATCCTTTTGGCACTTTTTAAAAATAATTCTTTGTTGTATATTATAGTTTATAATTTATGGTGGTTAAAAGAGAAAGAGAGAGAGAGAGAGAGAGATTTTGGTGAAAAGCTGAAAACCCTAGAAAGGTTTTGTTTTGGTTTAGAGGGTAGAAAAGAAAAGAAAAGAGGGGAGGGGATATTTCTGTTAAAGAACAAAATGACATGTTTTGAAGTTACTGAAACACAAGAAGCGCATCTTTAACTACTGTTTTTGGGAGTGAAGCAACCTTTTTAAGGAGTGCTTTAAAGAACGTGAAAAAGATAGATAAAAAGTAAGTATATAGTAGAATTCCCCTCTGCACCAGTGGGTTCAGTGAGCGGTTGGTTGCCACTGCCAGCAGCAGCCAGCCAGCCAGCTCGCTCGTACTGCTACTACTACACCACATACAGACAGGGCCAGGGCCACTACTACCATTTGTATATACAGAGAGACACTGCCAGTCTTCCTCTTTCTGATCTCTGAATATAACTTATTAATGGCTAAAAGGGTTTTTGGAAAATTATAAAAAAATTTGTTTTTTCGATTGGTGGGTGGTTATGTTTTCTACTACCCATTTTGTCTCTACTATTATTATCGGCTTTATTTTTCGTCTTCCACTTTCTTGCTATTTCATTTTTAGTAATAAATTTCTGATTTTATTTGCTTTCTTTCTCTCTTTTGCTGTCGCTTTATTTGTGTTACTGCATATGAAGTTCATAATCGTATATACAATCTTATTGGGTTCATACTGCTCTTGATGGATTTTGCAAATACAACTCGACCAGCATTTGCACATTCAAAATCATATCTTTTCCCCCACTCTTCCTCTCTTTTGTTTTTTTCAAGAAAAAAAAATTTTTTTTCGAAGGATTGAAACTATTGTGAAATTAAAAAGTTTTCCCCTTGTCCTCTCTCTTTTTGTTATAGCGAAACTAAAAGGTTAGGACTTTAAGTAAAATGAGAAAAAAAAAAAATCTAAGAAAAAAAATCATTGCTTTGAAGGATTGAAACTATTGTGAAATTAGCTTCAGAAAAAAGAAACGATTGTGAAATTAAAAAGTTAGGATTTTAAGTTAAATGTAAAAAAGCAAAAGAACGTGAACGGCAGGATTCGAACCTGCGCGGGCAGAGCCCACATGATTTCTAGTCATGCCCGATAACCACTCCGGCACGTCCACCTGTTGTGTTCGTCTTTTACCCATTTTTATTTTATTCTTTCAATAAAAAGGCATAAAATCACCCGCAATTTTTTTAGGAGAAAAATAAAATTTTATTAAGTTTAAAAATAATAATATTCAAAATACAATCAAGCGGAAATGAGGAAACCTCAACCATGTCTGAAATAGAATAGAGCTCTAACAAGCTCATGAGCTACATTATTGGCATTAGCAGACCTTGAAATAAACATTAACAAAAAATCAACAATATCATTTAAAAGAGATTTACAATAAGAAACTAAGTAACTGAACGATAAAAAATCCTAATAATTAAGATCATTTAGCCCCTGCCACAAGTTGAGCATCTTACTTCGAAGGACCATCCACCATTTTTAACCCAGCTCAAAATAAACATATCCATAAATTAATTTTGTGATAAAATACCTATAATCTAACATTTCAACACGAATTATATCCAAATTATGAGAATAATGGTGAAATTAAAAGAAAAATTCTCCACAAAGTCCTAGTTAGTATCACAAACTTTGGTAAATATTAACTAGACTTAGGGTTAATTAATTTTCATAATCATCCAAAAAATTATATATTTAAAACTACCCTCTAACTAACCCCGAACTAGTAAAATTCTAAAAACCAACCACCTTCCATATTGTTCCACAGCCACCAATCGCAAGTCCATCGCTAGCTTCAGCTGTAGCCTAGCATTCAAATACACAAGTATTTGTTCTCGTGCATTGCGTGGGTTCATTCTTTGCCTATGCAGAAGAAAATTTGAAATAAAATATAAAATTATCATATTTTCTTCACTTCGAATCCAACATAGCTTTCTTATATAATCTTATTTATTTACTATGCATGAGCATTTTATATAATTCAAATTGAAAATTATTAGGAGTCATAGTTGAAACACCAATACACTCAAATTATAAGAGCACCAAAATGAAAGAACTAAAAGAAATGGTGATGAAGAATGTAATCTAAGGAAAACTTTATAATAATAACAAAGATGACTTGATATATTTTATAACATTTTGTCATTTAAAATTGTCATTAAAAGAGTTATAAACTTTATCTTATTACTATTAAACTAAAAATTATTAAAAATAGTTACTAACACACAAAAATAATGATTATGCCATATAATGACAAGTTATCAACATAATTTTAAAGAAGTGACAACTAAATAGACACTTTCTTTGTTATTATATATGTTATAGGGAAATTATACAATATAGCACACTTTATATAAATATTATTGAGAAAAAAAAAAAATATAAATATGCCAATGCTTTGTATGTTTGCAGAAAAATTTTCATTTTGGACAAACAATTTGTTTGGAAATTTTTTTCAAATATAGTAAAGTTGTATTATGTGCAAATAAAACACCCATATTACTCATGTAGCATCTCCCTTCTATTTGTTGTGATTGTCACGAAATGGATGCTAGTGGTAGACAATGGGTAGTGACCTAATAAATCTAAGTCAAATTAAATAATAATATTATTCGGTTGGCAACTAAAGTTGCTTAAATGAGTTCGATTCAAGGTCTTTGTTTTCAATTTTGTTTGTCAAATTGTGTTGTAATACAATCACCTTTTTTCTGAAAAAATCAACTCCAAATTTAAAAAATGATTATGCGACCATATATCACGATAGTGCTCTTATTTCAATAATCTAACAATAAAAAATGATTATGCGACCATATATCACGATAGTGCTCTTATTTCAATAATCTAACAATGTATTTTTTCAATATTAGAGTTTATATAATTCACAAAAGAATGGAAAAATATATTAAATATTAAAACTCTAGTGTTGAAAATAACTAAAGGGAAGGACCCTTATTTATAGTTACAATACAAAGGGAAATGTTATAAATTTCCAATATGGGATTAGTGTGCTAACATCCCCCCTCAAACTCGCGATGGTGATGCAAGAAGCATTGAGAGTTTGCCAAGGAAGAACCGGTGACGCTGGAGGGTGTGCGCCTTCGTAAAGAAATCTGCGAGTTGCACTGAAGATGAGACAAAAGGCAA
>CATIWJ010448467.1:0-10046 GCA_949640765.1 Croton laevigatus | reverse complement strand
GTAATAATTAAATAAAATTAGTAAATCAAAATTGATTTGTACAGGCCACCTACATAGATATGATTCATAGACATACATCTACATTTCTGTTTTTCCCTTTTGAAAAACAAAAATAACAATCCCACAATCAAATTCATCCATTGCTATTGGCTTTGATGTCATCAGAAGCTTCATTTTAACTATTCCTTTAACTGTGAAATAATTATACAATAACTATATTTATTATGCAAAATATATATATGTAAGCACATTCACTAATCACTTTTAGAAACCAGACACCTCCATATATCAGCCATCCTCAAAACACTCGTAGTATAGTACCAATAGTATCACTGGTCTCAAAGAGTAGATGCTTACCTGACATATTCATGGCCCCATGAACCAATATCACCTTCTGAACCCAACAAGATGGTTTCCGATTCGAAGCTTTTGTTTTCATTCGGTTTTCGATCTAAATTGGAGGTCGGGCAGGAGAAGACGGCAAAGAAGTCTCGATACCTAGGTGGTTTTGTTGGTCAGCGTCGAGTGTCCGTCGGGTTTTAGGTCGGCATCTGGTGTTGGAGATGATAGCCACCACACAGATTGCTCCGATTGGAAAGAACAATGTCGAAGGCATCTGGTTTTATTTGGCTAAAATATCGGTGTTCATTGAAGGCATATGGTAGAGGCGCGTCATTTATTGGGTACAAGAGAGTCCTTTTTTGTAATTAAAGTTTAAAAATTCCGAATTAAAATCAATTTTAAATTTTTTTTGAAAAACTAAAAAAAACCGAACTCTTATTTGTATATATCCCAAAAAGTTCTAGACTTGAAGAAGGCAAAATTACGGGCTGGAGGTCGCTGTGCTTTGACTTAGTGGGCCTAGGTCTTCCTCAGGGCCCGTGCCAGATTTGAGTCCAACATGTATAATATATACGGTAATGATTAAGACACATAACCACGAAGCATTTTTACATTTGGGAGGGATGCCTCTATTTAAAGGGGATTGGGACGTAACTCCACCGCCACTATTGCTCTAATTTTTGTGGATTCAAAAAGACGAAATTTTGTGCATTTCCAAAATTTATTGCCTACAAGCAACAACTACTGTATATCATATCATCGTCCATTTTCGCAAAAAATTCAAAGGATGGGTTTTGAAAGAACCGTCTCTTTCACCCTTTACAAATCTGTAGCATTAGTTTGTTACTACAATAATCCATAATTTCAATTTTATTTTGTTTTCCAAAGCAAAGTAGCAAACTGAATTGCAGAGCAGCCAATTGAGATAAGCTTGCTGCAAATTTCAAACTGATAATGGCAGAGAATCCCACAGCTACAACCAAGTTCAGTTGTATTTTGCTTTTAATGTTCTTTCGCTGTATTTTGGACTCATATTCATGCTTTTAATTATTTTTTGGTTTTTTTTTTCGTCTGTCTCAGGTATGCGGTGGTCACCGGAGCAAACAAGGGTATAGGTTTTGAAATCTGTAGACAGTTGGTTTCTAATGGAATAGTGGTAGTGTTAACCGCTAGAGATGAGGCCAAAGGCCTTGAAGCTGTTAAGAAGCTTAAAGACTCTGGTTATGGTTTCTCTCCTGATAATTTGGTTTTCCATCAGTTTGATGTGGTTGATCCTCAAAGTGCTTCTTCGCTCGCAGATTTTGTCAAAACCCAATTTGGAAAACTTGATATTTTGGTACTTTTTACATTCTTAGATTATTGTATTATCTTTTATTTCATACATAATTATTGTTCTTTCCTTCGATTATGCAGATTAACAATGCTGGCATTGTTGGAGTTACATTCCATCACGATGCTTTTAAAAGAGCCATTGAGCTTAGTGGTGGTCTGGTAAAGTCTAGCTTAAACCTTTGTTTTTCATTTTCTATTATGCCATGAGATACTAAGAATTGCTTCAAATTGCATCTTGCTTTCATTTCTAAATTCAAGATCATGTTAATTGAAATTATTATATAAATTAAAGGAATCCCTAGTCAAGTTTTGATTACTCCCCCCTGGAGTTGCTAGTTTAAGCAGATTTGTGTAATTAGAATGTGATTTATTTCATCTGGTTTTGGCTGGAAATATACATGAAATAAAATTTTATAGGCATGTAGAACTTCGTATTGGATGTGGAAATCGAATTATTCTGTGTTTCTGATGCAGCCTGATGGAAAGCAAGTCAGTTGGGATGAAATACGAACTTTAAGTTTTGAGGCGGCAGAACAATGCTTGAAAACAAACTACTATGGTGCAAAATTGATGGTTGAAGCACTCGTTCCCCTCCTACAGTTATCTGACACAGCAAGGATTGTAAATGTTTCATCACAGGGCGGGTTGTTGAAGGTACTAAACAGTTCATTCAAAGCTCTAAAATTATAGTGATCCGCGGATCTTTCAGTTAAGGACTTCACTTAGCATCATTGTATATTGCAAATTTTGATTTGCATCTAATTTTGAAACAGTAAAGGTCTTGCTAGATTTTTTTTTTGCCTGGTCTTGCTAGATAAAGTTAGCTAATTTGGAAATCAAAATTGTTCCAATATAGATTAGATAGCAGTGTTCAATGAAATGTTTCAAACTAAAAAGCGATGCTGTAGAAAACCATAGATGATAGTGTTGTATTTTGACCAAAATACTTTACTTGAGAAGCTGTTGTCGAATAGGATAAGGAAAATACGGGAAATATTTTTTCATTCAAATGGTTTGTGTTGAGTCTAATACTGAAACAATAACTAGAAAAGTCCATATTTTGGCAGATCTCAAGAGATATTTTGCAATTGATCTTTTTTTGTGCTGGTCTTTTTGTATAGCTTATACCAAATGAATGGGCAAGGAAATTGTTCAGTGATGTTGAAAGCCTTACTGAAGACAGAATAGATGAGGTTGTGAACCAATTTCTGAAAGATTACAAGGATGGTTTGCTGGAAACCAATGGCTGGCCTATTGTTGTTCCTGGCTACAGTATTGCAAAATCTTCCATGAATGCCTACACCCGGATTCTTGCGAAAAAATACCCAAGCTTCCGTGTCAATTCTCTCTGTCCTGGATTTTGCAAGACAGACATTAATGCCAATCTTGGCCTCCTAACGGCTGCAGAAGGCGCTGAACATGCTGTGAGATTAGCTTTGTTGCCAAATGATGGGCCTTCAGGTTGTTTCTTTATTGAGGAAAAAATGTCATGTTTTTTAATCTTTATGTATTATGTTTAACCTTTCCAAGAATAAGATATTTTCAAATTTTCATTCAATTCATCTGTTCAGTATAAATTGCGGGTTGAGCTCATTCATTAATGGCAGTATGACACAAAATAAACCTAGCGGTATTTTTTTGCTGGTAAGAATTGATTGAGCATTTAAATAAAGCTTATAATTGTTTAAGCATGTGTGCAGACTCAGATTTGTTTAATCTGTACAAAAAGGAATTTTATTTAAACATTTCATATTGCACTAGGTGTACTTAATAAACTTAAATTAGTAATGAATTACAAGATGTTGGCCCTATAATTAATGTATAAAATAAAACAATAAAAATAAGATCTAAAGGGGGCTGTTCACAACAACATCCAATAGCTAAGGGTCAAACCTCTATTGTTAATGTTCAATAACCAAATGACACAACAGATAACAAGTAAAGCCATCAATGATAAAGCAGAAAAAACCAAGCATAATGAATAACTTTCAAAAAAAATCATCTTCAATTTCAATGATATTGTAGTCAATTAAACAAAAGAAATAATAGCGATAACGAAACAAAGGGTGCAAAAAAGAAGATGCAAGCTTTTGTGATCATCATCCCTAAGTTTGCTTTTAGGCCAGCATTAATTATGGAAATGAATGATATCAAAGCACCAACTGCTATATTATTGCTAGTTTATTTGAACATGCACTATACAGTGCAAAAGTGAGGCTAAGCGTTTGGCCTATGGGTTTTAAGTTAATGAATGAATTGCTTGGCAATAAAATCTATTACATAGAAGGACCGGTAATCAAGACGAAGCTATATCCATATTTTGGTTTATTTCTAAAGCATCGGTACCGGAAACCATTTACCAAACAACAGCAAGAGTGAAGGGGGAAAAAATTTTAAATTAAAAGTTACAGATGTAGATTTGAAAAAAGTTGATGAGAGGAAATAAAGAAGTAGTACAAATGTTCCGGAGTTGAGGAATAGCAGATTTGAAAGAAAGAAGAGAAGAGTCGTGAGGTGCGTGGGTCGATGGTAAGGTGAATTTGCTAAAGATTTGAAAGAAAGAAGAGTGAGTCGCATGTCTGGTGATAGGAGTTGATTTTAGATTTATAGCCGCTTGCGAACATTCTTGTTTAAGCCCAAACGATACAGCTCGCGAAATAACTTGTTTGTTCACGAGCATACTCGAGTTCAGCTCTTCAAGTTCGATTCTTGAGCTCGAGCTCAACTCGTTTAGCAAACGGATGAATACAAACAAACATTTAGCGAGTCATGAGCAATGGCGGACCAAAAAACATACATAGGGTAAGCGAAATTAAATTAATATAATAACTAAAAAATATATTGATAAATTTTGAATGTTTATAATTATAATACAATTCGACGATTTTTCATATTTTAAAATCGTCATATATTCAATATTAAAAAAGTTTAGTATACGTCTAAATATAAAATTAAAATATGAAAAAAATCATCTTTCAACTAAATTTATCATAAATCTTTAATTAGTAATATATCATAATCATATCCAAAATTAAATAAATAAAGAAAAATTTCAATTAATAAAAATTATTAAACATTGGTTTTATAATTTAATTTTGCAATTGAATTAATTAGAGTAGAAAATTGAACTCAATGAAATTCAAACTGAGTTTAGAGGTAATAAAGTTGAAATTAGAAAATGAAAGATGTCAAAATCAAATTCAATAACAACAAAAATTACCGTAATTATTTTTTTTAGAATTGTACAAGAAATGTCAAATGCACATCTTTTTTCCTTTTGCTTTTCAGATGGCTGCAGTACAGAACAAATTTCTAAATTGGAGAGAAGTAGTATGCAGCGGCAGCTAACTATTTATTTATACATAAAATCAGTTACATCTTTATATTATATATGGCTTGTATTGTCTAAGCCCACTTAATTAAAGGCAATATACTATTTAAATATTTTTGGGATATATGTGGAAACAGCCACCAATAATAAAATAATAAGCAAAATGGCTAAAATAAACAAAATAATGAAAAATAAAACGAATTAGAGCTTTTAAAGGTACATACTTGAAAATAATATGTAACAAAAAACTTTTTTTGGTTACAAGTTTACTAAGGGTATATGATGAGTTTATTGTAGATATAAGATAGCCCACCCTTGTCATTCAACAAGTCTACTCGTGGTCATGAGTAGCTTGGCTCATTTGCAGTCCTACCTATTAATTTCCAAAATGTGCTATTTGTTTCTAAGCCCCATTAACAAATTACCTATTATCGAATTTCGAAAACGATAATATTACCCTCTCGGTTCCATTTATATAGGTAATATTCTTTTCTACACGCTTATTAAAAAAAGCCAATTTTATTTAATTCTAATCCCAAAATACTCTTCTTTATGTAATCATTATACTTCAAAATAAAAAAATATACATCTCTATTTAATCATTACACGCCATCATAAAAATAAATAAATAAATAAACAAACATGATGTGAAGTGACTAAAAGAATACTTTTACCTTTAAAAAAGAAAGTTGGCGGGAGAGGAAAAATTAAAAAAGTGATGGGAGTGGATAATTAAATTGAAGGAGGATTATGAGTGAAATGTTTTACTTTGAATATCAGTGGGAAAGTTTTTTCCACTATCTCTTAATTGCATAAAAAGAATAGATCATTTTACACCAAAAATATGAGGAGCCCCTAGTTAACAAGGAAACAAAACTGAGCATTAGTTTTCTCATGGAAGAAGGTGACCTTGGAGGGATTAACTCAATTCAACAAAACATGGGACAACTCCAATTAAATGACAATAATTTGTCTTTAGTTAATTCTAATGTTGTGAAAAAGCATCAATTATTGTTAATCATCCAATTAGACAGCTTTTATCAAAATAATAATTTTTATATGTGGCTTGTTTTTGTGTTATATGATCAGTTAATCATTTCAAACTGTGGACTCTTTTTGACTTAGGTCACTATTATGTCAAAATATGATTTTTTATTTTATTTCATTTTTTTGTTTTTTGTAGTGTGGACAAGTTAATCATTTTTGTATAGGCCATTATTATATATATGTGTGGTCTTATTTTTTGTGTAGTTTATAATTCTTAGAAGAAATGGAACTTTTGTTATAATATAATAATGCCACTATTTGAATCAAAATATGATCTCTTTTTTTTTTAAGTGTGAACAAGTTAATCATTTTTGTATAGGCTATTATTATGTACATGTGTGATCTTATTTTTGTATAGTTCACAAAGAAATGAAATTTTTGCTATAATATAATAATGCCACTATTTGAATGAAAGTAAGGATAATATGTTGATCAAAGCGATGCCTTTTTTTTTTTTTGTTATGTGACTAGTTTCTTATGCTTTTAGGTCACTGTTATATAAATATGTAGTTCATTTTATGATATAGGTTCATTTTACGCAAATGCGTGGCCTATTTTTTTTTTTTTTTAAGAGTATGTGTTTTTTATACAAATATTTCAAAGAAAATGGAACTTGTGATACTTAAATAAAATAGTCGAATAATTACTCGTTAAAATACTAAATCAAGTTCAAATATCCATAAAATCATGATCATGCATCTAAGATCAATAAAGATTCTTAATTAAACTTACGGATTTAAGTACGTTTTTTAATAAAAATAGATACAATCTTGTAATAATCAATGGAATTGTTGACGAATTACTCAGTAAAACACACTATATTAAGTTCAATTATCCATAAAATCATGATAATGCACTTAAGATAAATAGTGATTCTCAATTAAGTTTATGGATTTAAGTAAATTTTTTAATGAAAATGGATATAATATTGTAATAATCAATAGAATTGTTGAAGAATTACTCACTAAAATACTAGATCAGGTTCAATTATCTATAAAACTATGATCGTGTACCTTAAAATCAATAGAGATTCTCAATTAAATTTATGGATTTAAGCAAGTTTTTGAATGAAAATAGATACACCTTTATGATAATCAATGAAATTGTCGAGAAATTACTCACTAAAATACAAGATCAAATTCAATTTTTCATAAAATTATGACCGTCCACTTAAAATCAATAGAGATTTTTAATTAAGTTTATGGATTTAAAGAAGTATTTAAATAAAAATGAATACAATTTTATGATAATCAAGAGGATTGTTGAAGAATTACTCACTAAAATCCTTGAACAATTTTAATTATCCAAAAATCATGATCATTCAAATATATGCATACACTATTGTGGCATATTTTTATGTTTTATGGCTAGTTCTTTATTTGTTTGCTACCAGTTTATAAATTTATAGTCTACTATCAAAATATATCACATATTCATAAATATAAAATTACCAATGTATGACATGTTTTTCTTTAGAAAGAAAATTAATTTGGCCCGCTAAATTACCCACAAATGAAAAGTAATGGCCAATTTATATAAAGTGCATGCAAGATATTCTTTATTATAGTTGTCAGCTAATTGAAGTAATTGTGGCCTTATTTGTAATTTCTCACATTTAATTAGTCCGTAGTTTTTATCTATAGAGTACATTTATTATTATTCCGACTATTTGATGAAAAAAAAGTCAAAATTCAATTACTACAAGAAAAGTCAAACAATAAAATATCATATGACTATTTATTTTTCGCTACCTCAAAAATCAACCGTTATTTAGTTCTAACTCAAATATGAAATCAATAGTATTTTAGTTTTTTATAATTTATGCCTACTCAAAACTCAACATTTTAGAAAAGTTTTACTGTATAAAATAAAGAAAAATTTACAAAAATCTTCTTGTATTTTATTCTATTCTATGTTTTTCTTCCTGTCTTTTTTTTAGTAAACAAAAATATCCTGCTTTTAAATTTCGTTTGACAGACATATCCTTCTGTCTATTTTTTTGTTAAAATAATAGTATAAGGATTAAAATGTAATTTTACAGACTCTTTTAAAAAATTTTAAGAATTTATAAGCCGTGTTGATTTTTTTCCTCTTCTTTTTCTCTTCCCTCTTGCTCTTCATTCATCCAAGGCTGCCATCACCAGATTTTTGCCAAATCTTCATCTTCTTTCTTCTTTCTCCTCTAGATCATCTTACGATCAAATTAGCAGTAGAAAAGGAATTCAACATATACTATAAAACCTTATCACAAAATCATGCATCCCATTAATTTTTCATTATCACGGTATTTGTAAATTTGCATCAAACAAAAACTTACATTATAAAAAATATACAAACTGGAAAATGGATTCACCACCAGATTTTCTTCCCTTTTCCTCTCTTCCCTTTTAGTTCATGACCACCACCAGCAGATCCATTTAAAGCAAAAACAAGTGGCTGAAAAAAAAAGGAAGCAACTAAGGATGAGGCGACCAAAGCTTGCGTTCAATAAAATGCAAACATATTGTTCAATTCAGATCTGTCAATTTGTTTATTTCTTTCTCTCTCTTTTTCTTGTTATGTTGAGTTATGTAAAAAAATCCAAACAACAAAAATCAATGAAGGTTGAAAAAAACGAAATCAGAGCAGAGTTGGCGTTGATGATGTCTTATTTAGTTGGATATTTCTTGGTTTTGCTGTTCCAATCATGAAATTAAGGATTTCTAAATGAATTCTATAAAAATTTATGGAATTCATTTTTTCCAAAGGGGGTGGGTCTTGATTCTCACAAGATCCAGAATTTCCAATTTTAACAAATTCTTAAAACGCCAACCCTTGATTGAAAGGACTTCTACACGTTGATTACAGAACATTGGGTGCTGTATTTATTGCTGATTCAAGTAATGTTATGCAGAAAGGGATTACTGTTTTCATGAGCTATAAGCGCCATCTAAAGTGATCAAAATGGAAATGATAATATGGGGTTGCATAGTTCATGACCACCACATTTTCTTCCCTCTTCCTCTCTTCCCTTTTAGTTCAAGACCACCACCACCAGATCCATTCACGAAATGGGTTGCTAAATATGAATGACCGACCAGTGGAGGATGGGGTAGGTTCGGTCGGAAGTGAAAAAAAAAGAGTGGGGTGAATAAGGCGTTAGGCATGAGGTTGGGACGCCGGTGGGTGAGAGAGAGTGAAGAAGATGGCGACGGTTGGAGCTTGTTACTCAGAGAAGAGAAGTGAGCGTGGATTAAGAGAGAATATCAAAACAGCCGCTAAATTCTTCAATTTTTTTAAAATGGTCTTCAAAATTACATTTTCATTGATCCTTTTAATAACAGAAAAATAGATAAAATAATATATTTATCCAGCGAAATTAAAAAATATAGAAATTTTGGTTCTAAAAAAAAAGACAGAAAAAAAGTATAGAATAGAGAAAACTCAGGAAGATTTTACCCAAAACAATAGTTTCACAAAAATAAATGAAACGGGGGTGTATTTCGTAGCCGAAACCGAAACCGAAATAATTCCGTAAAAAAAATTCGGTTTGTAACGATTAAGACACATGAACCACCAAGCATTTTAATATTTGGAGGGATGCTTATATTAAAGACGATTGCGTACAACAACTACATATCACATCTTCCATTTTGTCTGAAAATTCAGAAGGTAAGTATTGAAAGAACCGTCTCTTTCACCCTTTACAAATCTCTAGTATTAGTTTACTATAATAATCGATAATTTCAATATCATTCATTTTAATTTCAAAAACAAACTTTAATTACAGAGCAGCCAAGTGTGATAAGCTTGCTGCAAATTTCAAATATCCTGTGAGTAACGGAAAAAAAAATGGCAGAGAATCCCACTGCTACAACCAAGAGGTTGTTGTTCAGTTCAGTTCTATTTTGCTTTTAATGTTCTTTCACTGTATTTGACTCATATTCATGCTTTTTTCTTTTTCTGAAGCAGGTATGCGGTGGTCACCGGAGCAAACAAGGGTATAGGTTTTGAA
>CATIWJ010448321.1:0-12689 GCA_949640765.1 Croton laevigatus | reverse complement strand
TGAAGAAGAGGCAGAGATGATGATTAGAGAAGCTGATTTAGATGGAGATGGCCGAGTTAATTATGATGAATTTGTTCGAATGATGCTAGTTCTTTAATGAATCATGCTTCTGGTCTATTCTTAATCCATCCTGGTCTATTCATGCTTCTGGTCTATTCTTAATCCATCCTGGTCTATTCTTCTTTATATTATGTTTATGGGTATGATTTACTCAGTATAATATAGTTTAACTATTAATTAATCACCTTGTATATTATTGTAAAGAAAGCTATATAAATTAGTGTGTATATATATAATTGTAATAATAAGGGATCATTATTCAATTATCGTTTCATCTATAAATTAAATTTGGGTTGGATTCATCATAATTCAATTTGATTTAGTTTAGGTTTATATGATATGGTTTAATTATGTTAGTGTCATAAATTAAGGGGCATTTATAGATTCAACTACCAAAATTAAAAAAATTAACAAAAAATCTCATTGAGCAAAATAATGGAAAAAAATATGTCATTTTTAGCTTTTAAGGCTCTCGAATTTAAAATAATGGTAAAAGAGGCTTCTTTTTGCCATAGATACACAGAGGTTATATGATGTTGAGTATATGACCATTTTCCAGCAGCCTGCATTTTTTAGGTAGTATATTGACGAAGAATTCCGGCGACCTTGAATTTCCAGCGAGACAAAAACCGAATTTTCCGACCTCAAATTGATGGCAACAGCACAGATTCCAGCCAAATATTGATCGGAATCACTTGAGCTTTGCTAGTTGAATCACGAGAGAAATAGTTAATTTTCACCGAAAATTGTTGATTTTGAACATGTTTTTGGCTGAGCTCCTTCTTCTCCGGTATATCTTCTCTTTGTATTTTCACTTTGTGTACATTATATCAAACATCTTTGAAGCTTTCCATAATGGCGTTCATCCTTGCAAGGATGTTTAATATAATAATGTACACAAATTGGAAATATAATAGAGGGACATAATACGAAATTCACATGGACAGAATAATCTAAGATGTAAATCACAAGAATAAAACAATATATTTGTCTAAACTACATGCACATTGTAATACTCTTTAACCATACTATTTTTAGCCGAATTAAGAGTATCACAATTATTTGTTCAATATTACAAAATTGTATATATTAATTTTCTCTTTATTCCTCTATATTATCCTTTCTCGATTCCTGACTTTTTCCTTCATAGTATATGCGAAATTAAGTTCTTTTGTGTTTATGATGCTATTCGGCAATTTCGGCTTCTTTCACTTCTTTCGTATACCTACAAGTTTAACTAAACTTACTGAGCAATAATAATTTAAAAACACATGCATTATTAAAATATAACCGCACTTCAATATAGAATATTAAATAACCAGATAAATAATAACCAGCTAAATAATTTAGTTTAAATGAAATAATGATATATCAAATAAATCACCTTGTATAAAGCATTCATAAACAAAATCAATTGCTTTAAATTAAATCTTCAATAAACCGAATAAATTATTTTTATTTTATTTTACTGTCTGGATAACTCTACTAGGCTTTTAGGTGAATGCATGGATAAAACTACTGTATGTAATTCCGAATTTTGTATAGCATAGTCTTTCACATGCAATGACATGGTTTTCCACATGCAATTCCAAAGTCTGTATGTTTTAATGGCCAAATCCGAAAATCCATAGTATAAATGAAATCTGACTTGTCGAAGGCTATGTTCGATATTAGTCAAAGTATAACTGAAATCTGACTTAGTTGTTCTCAGTACTGCTCAGTATATGATGCATCATATCCTTATCACACTAGTTTAACTAAACCTAAGTAGGGCATAAAAATATTTACTGGATATGCGAGGGTTTAACTGAATATGAAACTTACTGAATTTACTGTATTTTTCACATTTACTGAATTCTGAAATATATTGTATTTTTCAAAAATAAATATCATCGTAATATCCATCTTAAAATTAAGCATTTTTCATCAAAAATATTTTTATCATAAATTTACTATATTTGTTTTCAAAAATATATTCATAGCAATATACAAGATTTCCATCCAAATACATTTATCTCAAATAAACTGTATTTTTCTTTTTAAAAATATTTATCTCAAATATATTGTATTTTTCATAAAATATATATTTGATCCAAATATACTGTATTTTCATCAAAACTATATTTAACTCAAATTTATGGTATTTTCCGTTAAAATAATTTCTTTGCAAATCCATTTTGAAATCTAATTAAATCAGATATTACTTTTATCAAAATATACTATTCAGTTTCCTTAACTAGCTTATAGAAATTCCATTTCTTTATTTATAAATCATTTCGTAAAATTTTTGTCTAAGCTGTCACATCCTAAATTTTGGGTTAACGGTGCCGTGCATTAAGAAAAGAAAATATATTTGACATGAAGTACATATATTTATATATAAGGAATTTATGGAAAGGATTAATTTGGAAATTGGTAATGAAGATTTATGGATTAAGTTAAATTTTTTTTCAAGACTTAATTATAATAAGACTATTTATTGAGGGACCAAATAGAAATTGGTCGCCTTCGGATGTAATTAAAAGAAAGGAGGAAGTTTAAGGATTGCAATGAAATTTTCAGAAGCTAAATTAAAATATAAAATATCAATTGAGGATCAAAATATAAATGAGAAATATATTGGTATGCATGCAGAATTTTCAGTCAAAAAGAAATGTGTCATTATATTTTGTTTTGTGGCAATGGAATGCTAGTTGGCAGAAGTTAATGAAATGGTGGCATTATTTGGTTGAGGTGGCAAGTGTATGTTAGAAGGTGGCAGCAAAGGAATACATAAAAATAAAAAGAGACACAAATGTGGGGAAGAAGAACGAAAGATAGATTAAGGGTGATAATATCAATAATAATAATGAAAAGAATAATGTAATGATACTAGAATACAAGTGGCAATTGATGGCATTTGAACAAAGGAAATGGATACATGTGTACATATACATGCAGGAAAAAAAAAAGAAATACAAAAGGAAGAGGTGGAACCGTGCTTTTCATTATCTCATTACCATTGTTTCCATTTCCTCACATTTTAAACATCCACACTTTGATCAAGACTTGGTTAGGAAAGATTCTAAACTAAGGTAAGCAAAAGCATTACTAGTTTTACTCTTTTCATTAGAGTTATTAAACGTAAATTGATGTGAAAGATGATGATAGAATAATAAAAATTAAGGAAGTTTAATAAAGAAATGATGAAAGAATATGGTTTTGATAGTAAGTAACGAATAACTTATGAGATAGTATATAAAGAGATTAAATAAGGGATTAATATCCGAGTAGAATTAATTAGATATGTGAGTTAATATTGAGTATAGAGTTATGTAATCATATTCATGATATTTGATATAGGAATTAAAGAAAGAAGAGTTAAGAAGCAGAGTTAGGGAAGGAAAGCAAACCATAAATCAGGTTTGGTACTTTTATTTTTAAAGTATTCAAACTGTTTTGATTTAATTCATTGTTAGCATTTTTAAATTATTTGATTGATATTCTGGAATATATTATTTTATTAAATATCTGATTTTGTGGAGAACTCGAATGTGTGTTCGAGTTATAGAATAATTTTTGATGAATTTTTAATACCGAAGCGGTATTCGCAGGTGCGAAGTTACTGGCTCGGTAAAAGTAAAATTATATTTAAATAAGATTTCCAATATTTATTGAATTATGTTTAAGTGAAATTATTTATTTCTTAATGATTATTATATTATTATTTTGAGGAATGAGAATTGAATTTTATTATTTGCAAATGGAAATTGAATTGAATGAGAAAGATTTATTGAGAAATTATGACTATGAGATGAATTATTTTATGCTCTACTTGGTCTATGGAACCTTAGATATAAGAATATGTCATGACATATGGTTAAAAATCCTGCGCAGTGTGATACATGATGTGAAATGAGAAATGAAATGAGAAACCACTGGCGTGGCTGCAATCTACGACCCAGTGATAAAATATTAATTCGTGAATAGCTGCGATCTATATTCGAATTAATACAATTCGTGAATAGCTACGATCTATATCCGAATTGAACATTGATTAATACAATTCGTGAATAGCTGCGATCTATATCCGAATTGTAACACTTAGTCTTACCCTAGTAGTCCTGTCGAACCAGTAGAGCAAATGTAAAGTGAAAAATTGATTTGCAATTGAATAAAAAGGAAAGTTATTGAATTTCAAAGTAAAAGTGTTATTATTTTTCCGCATGGAAAGTAATATTGCATTTTTGAATGAAATGAATTATTATTTCTCTAATGAAAATTTATATTGATTTTCAAGTAATAACTGTTATTGATTTTCAGAGGAAAAATGTTTGATTTTCAAATGAAAGGTGGAATTGATTACAAATGATTATTGATTATGTATTTAATTTATTTTACGCAAATAAAGATGTTTTAAAAAGATGGTTTTATGAAATGAATTCATCAACTGTTTTATATTTAATACTACATTTATTTATAAATATATGCTATGTACCTACTGAGCATGGAGTTGCTCAGCGAGTTATTTCTGTAACTCGCAGGTTAGGAAAGGTTAGCAGAATATCAGCAATCACCAACACTCCCCAGTACAGATCTTCGTGGTATGGTTCAGTTTTAGGCATGTTGGCATATACTAAATAAATTGGATTTTGAATTTTATGAGTGTAATTATTAAGTAATTAAAATGTCAAGGTTTAAGTGATTTTTCTGATGTAATTCTTAGAATTTAATATTTAAGCATATAAGTTAACAGGAATTAAGAGGACACATAACACTTCAGTCTAGCTTATTCGTCAGTTGAATTTGAGGTGTTACAGTAAAACATAAATAATTAGGAAGTAAATATAATATTATAATATTAAAATAGTTAATATGTAAATTAAATTGAACTTAGTAATAAAATAAATAACTATTAAATTAAGTAATGTTGAAAAGAAAAGGAAATTAAAATAAACGAGCAATATGAAAATTAAAGTAAGAATTAAAATAAATACTCCACAAAATATATGAGTATATAGAAAAGTAAATAATAAGTAAATTAAATTGAACTTAATAAAATAAATGAATAATAAAATAAATAAATATTATATTATATTATTTAAAGAAATTAAAATAAATGAGAAATTATTAAAATAAGAATGAATATCCCACAAAATATATGGGTATATAGAAAAGTAATAAAATTAAAAAATTTATAAATAAAGAAAATAAATAAATAAATAATCCCTACAAATAAAATGGGTGTTTAATAATAATACCCCACAATTTTAATGGTGTTAAGTAAATCAATAAAATAATAATAATAATAATAATAATGATAATGATAGTAATAAAATTCCTCAATTTTAATAGGTATTTTGTAAAGCAATAAAGTAAAAATAAATAAATAAATAAATAGATAATAATAATAATAATAATAATAATAATAGTAGTAGTAGTAATAGTAATAATAATTATAATAGTATATAAAGATATAAGTAAACTTAAACAAAATAAATAAACTTGAAATAACAAACCTAAATAATGAACTCAAAATAAATGAAGAATAAACTTGAAAGTATTTTATTCAAAGTTAAAGTATCAAACCTTTTAACGACTTATTTATTTTTGCCTTCGGCTTTAGTTCTCCTTCCTAAGTAAACACTTAAAATTTTTGTATTTTTTCTCAATTTTAAGGATATCTCCAAACTTATTTTCACTCTAATGAACCTTCAAGTATTGGAGGTCTACTTATAGGTCTCAAAATAGTACTCAAATTAATTTTGGACCACAAGTTGTGAAAAATATCCTTAATTATTTTAATCTTACTTATCAAATATTTTCTTTTACTTTGAATTTTCATTGGTGGAAGACTAGATTCTTATCTATTATTATCTTTAGACCTTAATTATAAAGTTTCTGCCAATTATTGATGATTCTTTTACCATTTTACGGTGGTAAAATCAATTTATCGATTTTTACCCTTAATGGGTAAAAATTCACAAATCTTCATATCATATCAATATTATACTCAAATTGATCATCTCGATGTCTAAATTCCAAATTTTGATATTCCAAGACTAAATTCTGAGTTTAAAATTTTTTGAAGGTCAAAATAACCAAAATACCCTCAAAGTCGAAAATTTCAATAATATACTTGAAATGTTCGTTTCTTCATCCTAATTATTGTTAGGACATTTAACTTACTTAATTTCCTCAAAATAAATTTTTATTGAATTTATAAAAATACTTAAAAAATATTATCAAGTGGAAAAATGGGCTATGACATTCGAGATCACCTGTAAAGATCATCTCGAAACTAGCTGTACTCTTTGGCCCTTTTATAAGTTCTCAGATTCTTTCTTGTCTTCTGGTAGCTTACCCTCTGTTAACCATTGGACAATAGGCTCCATCCAGCTATTTTGCCATTTAGCCACACACAGGTGTTTCCCTCTTGAAGTTGGGAATTCATGTATGGTTAATGGTATATTTTTTTAAGTCCTCCATTCTGCCTTGAGCTGCTGCTTCAGCTATTTCATCAACCTCGAACGTTTGTTTCCTTGGGACTTGGATGAATGCTCTATCCTTCTGGCATCATCTTCTAGGCAATTCTACATATAGGATCAACCTATCTTTCTTGACTTTGAAGTTGCCTCGGATCTGATTTACCACCAATTGTGAATCACTGTAAATTATCAAGTGATCCATGCCAATTTCCTTGGCTAACTTCAAATCATTGAGGAGGGCTTCGTACATTGCACCATTGTTGGAGATGTTGAACTATAGCCTAACTGCGTACTTGAAAATTAGTTGGTGGGGTCCCTTGATGACAATGCTGACCCCCAGACCCTTCAGTACATTCAGCTCCATTTACCCACATATGCCATTTCTCTATTGGAATATCCTGGGGTTCGTCTACAGAGGTCAGCTCAGCTATAAAATCCACCAACACTTGAGCCTTTAAAGATTTTCGAGGCTCATACTTTACACCATAAATCCTAATTTTCACCGCCCACTCAGCAATCCTCCCCGATATTTCTGGCTTTTGTAAGATCTTTTGAAGAGGAAGATCTATTCTTAAGATGACAGTGTGAGCTTCAAAACAATGACGTAGCTTTTGAGTATATATAAATAAAGTTAGAGCGTGTTTCTCCAACTTCGGGTATCATAGCTTAGCATCTTGTAAAACCCGACTCACATAATATATAGGAAATTGTTCCCTATCTTTCTCTCTGACTAAAACTGATGCAACAGTGTCTTTAGTGGTAGCTAAGTAGATGTATAGATCTTTTCCTTAAACAGGTCGACTCAGGAGAAGAGGAGATGTCAAGAAAGCTTTGAGCTCTTCGAAGGACTTTTGACATTCATCAGTCCATGTGAAGGTTTTTAACCCTTTCAAAGCTTTGAAAAAAGGCTGACATCATTTAGCGGAGCAAGAAATAAACCTTCCTAAGGCAGTGATCCTACCATTCAACTATTGGACCTCCTTGATGCTTGAAGGAGGCTTTATGTCCAACACATTTTTTATCTTCTCAGGATTAGCCTCTATACCTCTTTATGAAACCATGTATCCCAAGAATTTTTCTGCCGGGACCCCAAATACACACTTCTCCGGGTTCAACTTTAACTTGAAATATTAGAGGACCTTCAACACTATCGCTATATCTCTGGCGTAGTCTTCTACCCTCTCACTTTTAATGATTATGTTGTTAACATAAACTTTCACTATCCTGCCTATGTGATCCTTGAACATTGCATTGACCATTCTCTGATAAATAGTTCCCGCATTTTTTAAAATGGCATCATTTTGTAGCAATAGATCTCCTAATCAGTGACAAAGGCTATCTTCTCTTTTATCTCATTTATACATGAAGATTTGATGATATCCGGCCTTAGCAACTAGAAAAGAGTATAGGGCAAACCCTACTGTTGAATCTACTAACTGATCGATGCTAAGCAAGGGATAAGGATCTTTAGGACATGCCTTATTAAAATCTGTGAAGTCCACACACTGCGGTAAGAACTATTAGGCTTTTTCACTAATACCACGTTCGCAAGCCACTGCGAATATTGGACTTCTCAGATGACCCCCGCATTAAGCAACTTCTGCACTTTTTCAGCTATGGCGATCTGTTTTTCTAGAATGCTTATGTTTTCTCTAGGCTATAGGCTTGACAGATGGGTCAATATTTAACTTATGAACAATGACCTTTGGGTCAACCCCTACTAAGTTAGAAGTTTTCCAAGCAAATGTGGCCTCACTATTTTTGAGGGTCGCTGTTATCTCTTCCTTTACCGCCAGGTCAATTTCAGAACCAATTGTCACATCTCTCTCAACAAGCTTGACTTTCTCTGTTTCACCCTTTGGTTCAACTGCAGTAGGTCGAAGAGGAGCTTCTTGAATGTCAACATGTGCTGTCTGAAATACACCTTTCAAGGTGTTGAAATAAGCTTGTCGTGCCACCTCTTGACTTCCTCAAGCCACTGCCACTCACATCAAGGTGGGGATCTTCAAACATAGGTGGTAAATATTAGGAATGGCCCTTGTTTGATACAGGTAGGGTCTGCCCAGAAGAATGTTGTAGGCAAAAAGGATATCGGCCACCATAAATTCAACTTTGACATCCTTGGTTATGTCGTCGTCGCCCAGCTTGACATGGACTTCCACTGATCCTTCCAGTTTAACTGTTTGATTGCCTGTGCCTACCAGCGGGGTCTTTATAGGCTTCATGCACTTGGGATCCAGGTTTAACTTACGGAATGCATCCATTGTTAAAAAATTTATAGAGCTTCCGTCATCCACCAAAATCTGTCGAACTCTGTAATTATGGACGATTCCTTAAATTACTAGGGCGTTATTTGGGGGTGCATTACATGTTTTGCATCTTCTCTAGTGAAAGAGATATCACACCAAGTGGAGGGGTGGGAAGTGGGTTATGGGAGATCTTGCCCTTTTTGTGCAACTGAGTATACTTTCCTAACTGCTCTCTTCCTCTTAGTTAAAATCTACCCGCCATAACTTTCCTCATGAAGGATGTTGATTTCCCCTGCAAGCTGTCTTTTTCTTTGTCTGGGGTGATCTTCCCTCCTGTCATCTCTTCTGCTATCCCTCCAATTTGATTCATTTTAAGGGGATCATCTCTAAATTTCAGGATATGGCGATCGATCCCAGGTACACCTCTCTAGATTGGTGGAAGTTACAATATTTATTGTTGTCTCTATTGGCTTTGGTAGCATTGCTCATCTTAGGGACCATTTAACATCCTCCCCCTTTCTTGATCCATATCAACACTTCTCTCCTGGAAGTGTATAGAAGAGTGAAATTTGAATTGTGATCATGTCCATACCATAGTTTATTTGAACCTCCAGATCTTCCACCAGAACTACTACCATTACCCCGATCTCTACCATTATCACCACCTTTTTTAGGCTGATTTTTACGCCTATTTCTCTCTTCCAAGCTTTGCAAACCTTATTCCAGCCTGATCTGGGTTTGTGCTATCTTTATCACCTCTTGAAGGGAGGTAGGCTGCTTTTTCAATAATTGAGACTTGAGTGCTATATTAGAAGTTCCACCCATTACAGCAAGATAGGCTATCTGGTATTGTAAATCGTCTATCATGTTCACCTCCTAGTTAAACCTATCGATGAACTTGCATAGACTTTCATTATCTTTCTGTCTCATCAACAACAAATCTGTGGAGATCTTCTTCTGAGCTATCTTCATGATAAATCTGGTCAAGAATAGCTTTGACATCTGCTTAAAGGAGCTGATGGTGTTGGGCTTCAAGCCTTGATACCAGTCTTGGGTGATGCCCCTCAAGGTTATAGGGAAAAGCCTGCACAGGACATAATCCTAGTATGTTTGAGCATTAATGGCTGTCTTGAATTTGTTGGCATGATTCTTGGGGCATAAAGTACCATCATAATTATCCAAACCACTTATAATTTTGAACTTAGATGTGAAGTCTCGAGTGACGATGCTACTTATTAAGAGAGACTCCGTGGTCTGGTTAAAATTGAATCATTTTCCCTTTATTCCCATTGTCTTCAACACTTCATTCACCCGCGCCTCAATCTTATTGTCAGCAGGCTGACCTGCCTCATTTCCTAAATTCTCAGCTTCATCTTTCACATGCACGATGCTCTTCCCCTTACTTTGAGCATTAATATGACCATATACACTCCCTCACTAACACTAATGCTCTTGGGAGTAGTAGGTGCAATGGGCACCACATTGACTGCGGAGGGTCCTTGTACCTGTAAAACTTGGTGAATTTAATTTCTCAAATCCATCATCTGTTTGTTAAGGTCTAAATAAGCTTTATAGAACGTTTACATAGCTGCCGAATTGTTGAAATCTGGAGGATTTTGGCCAATGTCCATTCCAGCACCCCCTCTCTGTGTTGCTAGTGTGCCCTGTTTAGGCATGACATTCTCTTGGAACGAGCTCCTGCCCAAATTTGTAGGAGCTTCATTAAGATTCATCCCTAGCTCCTTAGGGAATAAATTTAGGCCAAGGTTTAAATCAAGATCCCTCATCTTCAAACAGTGTTGAACTGTGAAATGTTGGGAGAAAATACAACTAAATCACCAAAGGTGTGTTCCACGCTCACCACACCAAATAATGTCTCCAAGGTTAAAATTGAGAGACTTAACTCGAGCTGTAGTTCAACTAGGGCTAGCCAAATAACTGATTCCTTCAAGGATGATTCTGAAAGCAAGAGAAAGAGAAACTGATGATGTCGTAGCAACCACTCTAATACTTAAGTTAATGTGGGATTATCCGATATTTAGAAAGAGATTAGAGAGAGTAGAAAGATTACCCCTGAATAGTGAATCCTTGGGATATTTATAGGGAGGAATTCCTTATGGTTGCTTGTACGCCACTTCACCGGAGAGGTAATGATAGCACTTATTCTGGAGCCTATACCTGTCAGAGTAGAGTATGGGATGTCTAATCGGTTACCCATACCGCAGGTCATGATTATTGGAAGTATGGACCGGGCTGGTAAAAGGACGATCCCTAAGTATCTCATGGACATCGGCTTATATGCTCTTGGTGCCAAAGGCCTTATGCTGACTCTGCGGATCCCTGGTTGTATGATCTATGTTAAAATGATATGGATCTTGGACCTTAGCCAATCCCATATAGAGCCTTTATAGTCTTATGGTTCATCTAGTGCTGACCTCTATGAGGACGATGTCATCATGATGTAAGAAAACTGGAGGTCGTTCATATCAGAAATGAATCGGAGGTCGATATTCGTCATTCGGTTTGTATAAAAGAGTCAGAGGCTATTGGTGAGGAACTAGAACTCATTTACATTGATGAAGAGCTGGGTAAGATGAGCCGAAGGTCGCCTTTATCTGAAAGGAACCATAGGTAGCTTAACGAGTTGGAGGTCACCTCCATCCGAAACGAACCAAAAGTCGTTTTACAAATTGGAGGTCGCTTCTATCAAAGACGGCCTGGAGATCGGCATTCGACTTGGATAACGAAGTCTAAGGTCGCCACTTGATGTTATTGGCGTAATCCCATTAATTACATAGGTAAGCTTCATAACAATGTAGAATACTAGTGAATAATAGTTCATTAAAGATCTAACCCATATATGTAGCATACATAGCTCATAGTCTTCCCAATTATACTGTAACATTTCTTCCTTGCCATAAAATTGTAAGCTAATCGGGTCATTATCCGCAATTGGGCATTTTTCATTTTAAGAACTAGCAAAACATCATCAGAGCAGATGTTGCAACTAGCGAACTTCATCCCACTAAGCAATGGATTATTAATTAGAGGTTGCCCCTTGTCATATCGTAAAGAACCGGAGGTAATCCTTCTTTAGATGACCGGCAAGAGAAGGTTGGAACGAACTGGAGATCATTATTGTTTGGAGATCATTTGCGCTACTGAGATGAACTGGAGGCTATTTATCTGGGTTGAGGTCGTTTGTTCCAGAAACAAACTAAAGTAATTGAAGGTCGTTGATAAAGAACCGAAGGTCGTTTGACCTATGACCCCACCCATCGAGCTTCCACAATCAAATACCCAAAAAATTGGACACGAACCACTGAATAGGGCCGTGGCGGTTGGGCATAAGATGATTTGAAAAGTAATTTTAGAGCTGATTATAATGAAGGACCCCGTCAAAGAGGATTGTGAAATTAAATTGAAATTGAAAGGATTTAGGTTTACTATTTCTGCACAATTGGGTTGAATGGAGTTTTGAAAGTGAAAGGAAAAAAAGTATTTCTTCATAGCCGGAAATAGAAAGCCCCAACTGAATTTGGGTTTGGATTCCTGATCTGTGTCAGATCGGTTATCTGACGGATTTGAAGAAGTAACTAAATTCGAAAGACTATATAGGCCCTTTGTGGCAACTAAGAGGGGGGTGAATTAGTTGGCCGATAAAAACTTTGATTGCGGAATGTGGTGGTAAACTAAAACTTGATGGAAGATTTTAAAGCTTGGAGGATGAACAAAGAGATTTATAGTGATTCGGCTATAACTCAAGCCTATGTCCACTTCTCCAATCCTAGAAAGGAATTGGGTTCTAATATGCTTCAAAAAGAATACAATGAGGTTTTAAGGAAGTTCACCTCAAACTTAGTGTTTATAGTTCACACCAAACTTTACAAGTTGAGTTTATAGATTACTCAAC
>CATIWJ010448308.1:0-11550 GCA_949640765.1 Croton laevigatus | reverse complement strand
GCTACACCGTTTGATTGGGGAGAGTATGGTGGTGTTACTTCATGAATAATACCATGTTAGAAGCAGTACTTGCCAAATGGTACTACATACTCACCACCATGATCACTTTTTACCATCTTAATTTTCTTATTAAGTTGGTTTTCTGCTTTTTGCTTAAAGAGAACAAATTTCTCTAATGCCTCATCTTCGCTTTTAAGAAGTATACATAACAAAATTTTGTGCTATCGTCTATGAAGGTAATAAAACACTTATTTCTTCCTCTAGTTTGAACAAATTTCAAATCACAAACATCTGTATGTATAAGATCAAGTGGTTTCGAATTTCTTTCAATAGAATGAAATGAAGATCTGGTTAATTTTGTCTTAACACATATTTCACATTTATGATTTTTATTAAAATCAATTGAGGGTATATGATTTAAATTAACTAATCGTCGCAACGAATCATAATTTACATGTCCAAGTCTACCATGCCATAAATTACATGACAAAACCATATAAGAAGAAGAAGTAATATTTTTATTCATATTAATTGAATTGGACTTACAGGAGATACAATTAAATTTAAACATTCCATCACATATATATCCTCTGCCTACATACATACCCCCCTTAGACAAAATAAACTTCTGGATTTAATAATAGTTTTGAAGCCATGCTTGGTCAAAAGACTCTCAGAAACTAGATTCTTCCTCATATGAGGAATGTACACTACAAGAAAAATAAAAAATACCAACTGAAAATTTGGTTAGTAAACAAGGAAATTCGGTTGATAATTGAAATTACCAACCGATTACCAACCGAAAAATTCGGTTGGCAAAACGCTCGTCGGTAATCTATTACCGACCGAATGAGTTCGGTCGGTACATTACCAACCGATATAATTCGGTTGGTAATTTACCGACCGAAAATTATAAAATCTGAGCAACCAAAAATCACCGACCGATTTAATTCAGTTGGAATTTACCGACCGATTTATTCGGTCGCTATTTCCACTGTATATAATCGGTTGCAATTCGGTCGTTATTTTTTTAAAATTAATTTAATTTTTCGGTTGCAATTCGGTTGGTAAATTTATTTATTATTTACAAATTTCATTTTGTAGTCGGTTACAATTCGGTTGCAAAATATTTAATTTTTTAATGTATACTTTATTACTTTTTGAAATATAGCCTATAAAATGTAATACCAATAGAAAATAGAATGTAACATTAACCATTATTCAAAAAGAAAGATAATATTAAAGAATATTCAAAAGTATTCAATACACAGTACATTATTACTTTATAAGGCAAATCAAATGCAAATTCTTTCTAAATTTTTTACATAAGCATGCATAATCAACACACTATATCCATTTAACTATTATCTTAAACTTCTTAAAACATAAAGGTGCCCACAAGTAGGGGATAATAGACCTGAAAACCCTCTAGTGTCACGAACAGTGTTGCTTGATACATCTTAGAGCATTTTTACCTAACAGAAACAGATTCAGAATCAAACAGAAATTAAGAGATAACAATAACATAAGCAGGCCATAATGAACACCATAATGAGAACATGTAAAAAGATGAAGGCACCTTGCTTTTACTAAAGAACACCATAATGAGAACATATAAAAAGAAACATAATAACATGACTGCTACCAAAATTTGCCAAATTCTATATTGCCAGATTTTTCATATAAATTTCTTTGTTTTCCAAAATAAAATCAACTAAATAGAGAAACAATTAGAGTATAAAATAAGAATATTTGTTCCAAAATAAAATCAAATACTTAAATGCACTACCATAAATCCTTTCCTTAACTAAACTTAGACAATTCTCATCTTTTTCTGGCCAACATTTTCAGAGCCCATGAAAAAACTCTAGCAGATGCTTTTTTGTTCTCAGTCATAAGGCAATGATAAATGCAAAGGAGATGACATGAAATGGAGCAATCTAAGCAAGTGAATCACTTCCACACTCACATGGCAGGTAGTATTCATACTTCTTGACACGATCTATCTTCAAATGTCTCAAAGCAGTCCTGAAAGCAAATCATGTGCATATACATAAGCAAAAATAAAATGGAGGACACATACAAATACATCACATCATCAGTATGCCAAAGGGTTTTCCTGAAAATTCATTCCAAATCATTAAATTACATGAATATATCATACCCAACCATATAGATGTATTGTCTATTCAACATCAAAATATGCATAAGGAAAAAGATATCGAAGAACATGAAAATTGATGTTACAAAGAAAATGCAAAAATAAAAAATGAAAAATTAATATACAAAAAAAACTAATGGCTACATGTTTCCATGGATAGCATAATACAAATAGTAAAATTGAGAACAAAAATTGGGGTGATTGGTGAAGCAGACACTAAAAATCAAACTGCTAGTACATAAAACAAACCACAATCTAGCTACTTTACCATTTATTAGCAATGAGATCATGCAAACAAGGAAAATGAAAATTGCATTTGAACATAAATTTGACACATTGATCCTTCTTTTGCAGTAGTTAGAAGGCAATAGTGACATTACGTTTATTCTACTTGATATTAAAGGCTCCATCCAAATTATTTAATTTGCATTTTAGCATTTTAACTGAGTCAACTCAACATGTTAAATAGTATTGCTTTGCAAAAATATCTACGGTACAATATAGAGTGCAGACCTCCAAACATAAACTAGAACCTAGAATTGCAACTTCTGAATATTCCAAACTGTCCAATATCAAAGCTACAGATCCCATAAGATACCTCCTAATGGAAAGGTACACAACAAATCTATTAATCAACAAACACAATTACAGGGGAAATATAAGACTGAATTCATGGAAGAAGTTGTAATAGGCTTAATAATAATAAAATTAACTTACACTCTGTACTTCCAAACAAGTACACTTTCTTTCCATACAGAACTCCACCCTCTTGAAATTCATTCTGACCAATGACAATAACAATTTCAGTGTCAGACAATAAAAATCACTGTAGAAATTCTTCCTGCAAAGAAAAGGAAAGCATATCATGTGTGATGCAATGGCATACTTCCAAGTTGGAGAAGTTCTAGTTCTAGTTGTACTTATAGACGGTATCCAATTGATCCCACTGAACAAATTTATAAGACCAGCACAAGTTAAAAAACTGAAATAAAACAAAATAGCAATAAAACTCAATATTCCTCTATTTTTTAGCATTGGCCAGAGCCAATAAAGCAGAGGTGTGCAAAAGGAAACAGAATGGAAAAATTATTTGGAACATATATAGTAGTAACCTGCACACAAATGCTTTCGTAAATATGGACGTGCTAGTAGTGAAACATAACAAAAGATAAAACGGACAGTAAGCTAAGAATGACAAATTCACATCTAATGGAGGATGCTGAAAGCCAAAATCCAAAGCATGTTCTGATAATAAGAAACTGGTCTGGCTACATAGGTGCTGCAACTGACTCATTTTGGGATTGTTAAATTAATACTTAAGCTCGACCACAAAATTCTAAATGAGAGATTCTCCTCAGTTGACAATGGCATTCTTCTTATCGCAACAAAGAACAGCTATCTTGAAACTTACTACTATTAACAAATTAAGAAGGGATAAATGCAAACAAACAAAATTAGCAAGAAGCAAACTCATACCAATTTTATATCACAAGTATTGTCGAATTCTAAAAGAGGCATTGA
Source organism: Croton laevigatus (assembly GCA_949640765.1). Lineage (NCBI taxonomy): Eukaryota > Viridiplantae > Streptophyta > Magnoliopsida > Malpighiales > Euphorbiaceae > Croton > Croton laevigatus. The sequence continues at coordinate 7,868 of CATIWJ010448308.1, read as the reverse complement.
ACACCAAAAGAGTTGGCACATGAAAGTGAAAAACTTGAATTGTCCAGATTAAAATCATTATCACATACAGAAAAGAAGGGGTGCACCTCTAATTCCAAATTTATTGCTTTTCTAGCAAATATTCAGGCCAGGGCAGTCAGAGTAAAGGAGGAGCCTTGCGTCATAAAGCATCACATGAGCTCTGTTCTGCATAAGCATTTACCAAATTTTAGTCACAAAAGTATACAATTTCAATCACAAAAATATCAAATCCAGTCACCAATGGATTACTGCACTCAAATTGAATTGAGAAAATTTCAACTCCCTAAATTCAGTAAAAAAGATATTGTTTCAGTCAAAAACTAGCAATTTCAGTACAAAAATGTCATTTCAGTAAGTGTTTACCCAATTTCATTAAGCATTAACTCAATTTCATTAAAAATTATATCTAATTTCAGTCAAAAAAATATCAAATTCATTCACCAACGGATTACTGCATTCAAATGAAACTGACAAAAGAAATGTGGGTGCGACTTAAGAGAGCTAAAACCTATCAAAGTGCTTGGCTTTTTGCTTTTGTCCGCCAGTCGAAGTGAAGAAGCATCAGCAACAAAGTCAGTATTGTCAAGAAGTAGCAGCTAAAAGGAAGAAGAATGATTAGATTTTTATCTAAGGGCGCTCATTACTCTTGTTCAAGCTTCAATTGCTACTCCTTCCTCCACCTCCACATGTGGACGTATTTCTGTATTGAAATAGAAGCAGCTGTTTCTCGCTTTTCCTTATACATCTTTCGTGCAAGGCAACCTGCAAATATAACAACCAACAGCTAAAGTAAAAGAAAATTAATTGGAAAAATAGAGAATGCTAACTCAACATTATTTAACAAATTAGTGGATTCTTTAGACTTAACAAAAAAAAAAAAAAACACAGTTAAAAAAGAAAGTAAATATTCCAACATGGGCAAGGTAACATGGAAAACAAAAGAACTTAATGAAGTGACAAACATATAGTTGTCTTCTTACTGATTGCAAAAAGGATGAAATTGCAAAAATGGGTGGGGTTTGAAAGTGTTGCATCTAGAAGTAAATGGCTTGAATGATTTAATGTCGACATAAGGTAAAAGAATAATGCTATGGAATCAAAAAGTAAAATATGATAATTATATTAGCAGCATGTATCGACAACTTCTAGATCAATACTGCAGCTTCAAATATCATAACATGCTATGTGACTATTATCCTAAGCTTTTTATTGTTGACCATTGATTGTTTCTCCAAGAAATATCGATTGATTGTTTCAAACACATCCCCATTGGATTTGTAACTCTAATTCTTTCTTGCAAGAGTATTAAATGCGCTGCTAATAGAATCACAAAAAAAAGCAGCAAATTGAAATAGTCAAGAGCAATCATATGAATTCAGAACTGCAAACACATCCCCAGTAAATTCCATGAGCGGGAGGGTGCATATTCAAATGGGAAAAATAAAAAATATGTGTATAATAAAATTATTTAAATTTGCTATAATTTCCAAATAAACCTAACTCTTTTAATGTCCAAGCATCTCTTTCTATATAGAGCAACAATGGAGATTTTGCAATGAAAATAGCATAATTTAATCGTCTAGTAAATGCATGAACTCAATAACCAGTCCCTTGCCGCATTGCGAACGAACTAATCCAAAGTAATCAATATAAGATCAAGTTTTTGATAATTTCATTTCTTATCATCAACACTAAATTCAGTTTTTTTTTTTTTTCTGCAGAAATCTGATTCTTTGAATTACAGAAAAATGATAAAGTTGTTCTGGTTTTCCCTTTTCAGTTTCGTCTAAAAGATTTTCTTCGGATTGATTTCAAACATTTGAAAGAATCATTAATAGATCTAAAAACTCAGTATTGTTTACAAAAATAGAGTATTACAACCAAGGAGGACAAACAGATTCTCAAAACAAAAGAAATTAAAGACAGTGGAAAACAAATTTAGAACTAAATAAAGCACACAAGCTTAGCTTAGCCTTGCTTTTCCTGAAAATTCACAAAATAGAGTTATAAACGAAAACTCAAACTCAAAAGAAAAATGGAAACCCACGTACCTGAAGGCTGAGAGTCGCGGAGATGGTGAAGTGCAAGAGAGGCGGAGGAGGTGGAGGCTGAGAGTGCCGACAGCGATGCAGGGAGAAAATCACAGAGAAGATGAAGAGGAAGTGAGGCGGAACAAAAGAGGGAGGCGCGGGTGGAAAGATTACACAAGCTTAGCTTAGCCTTACTTTTCTAGAAAATTCACAAGACAGAGTAATAAACGCAAACTCAAACTCAAAAGAGAAATGGAAACCCACGTACCTGAAGGCTGAGAGTGGCGGAGGTGGTGAAGTGCAAGAGAGGCGGAGGCGAAGGAGGTGGAGGCTGAGAGTGTTGTTAGCGATGGAGGGAGAAAATCACAAAGAAGATGAAGAGGAAGTGAGGCGGAACAAAGAGGGAGGCGCGGGTGGAAAGATTAAATTTAGGGTTTTGACATTTTATAATTTACCGACTGATTTAAATTCGGTTGGTAACGTGTTAATTTACCGACCGATTTAAATTCGGTTGGTAAGCCAAAAAATATGAAACATTTACCGACCAAAATAATTTGGTTGGTAATGAAACGGTTGGTAAGCGGTTGCTATTCGGTTGGTAAACTGGACGGCAAAAATTGGCACCGGTATTAACAACTGAAATTCAATCGGTTGGTAAACGGTTGTAATCTTCGGTCAGAAATCTGTTGTAAATCGGTCGCTATTAATTTTATCTCATTTAGCCAATTTTCAGTTGCTATTCAGTTGTAAATCGGTTGCTAATTACTAACCGAAATTATTTGGTTGGGAATTGGTCGTTAAATACCGACCGATTTCAATCGGTTGGGAAAATCGGTTGGTATTATTTTATTTTCTTGTAGTGGTACAAGACATTCTTCAATATCAATTCCTTTCCAGAAGTCATCTTTAGAATCACCGTTCCATGACCCTTAATCTCAGATTCAGAATTGTCACCCATACGAAGCATACTCCCATCATTTGTAAGAGTCAATCCAGCAAAAGACCCTTCGTCACAGCAAATATAATCAGTAGCACCAACATCGAGCCACCATTCTCTTGGGTTTGAGTTAACCAAGTTGACCATAGAAACGACTGCACAGAGGTTAATGTCAGACATATCTTTCGCAATTGCATCCACAACATTGGCCTCATTCTTATTGTCCTTTTTAGGCTTTCTACAGTCAGAGGACTTGTGTTCCATCTTTCCACAGTGAAGCATTTCCCATTGAACTTTGGTTTCTTGGAAATGCCTACTTTCGGTCCCAACTTGGACCCAGCAAACTTCTTGCCTTTCTTGGAGTCTTTCTTGACTTCCACAATGTTAGCCTTAACCTCAGTTTGGTTCGAAGAAACGAGGTATTTCTTTTCAGATTTCCTATTGTCCTCCTCGATTCGAAGTCGGATGATCAAATCCTCGACTGACATCTCCTTTTGCTTGTGCTTCAAATAATTCTTGAAGTCACTCCATCCAGGTGGTAACTTTTCAATAATAGCAACCACTTGGAAGGACTCACTAGTCTCCATTCTCTCAGCATGCATCCCATGGATCAATAGTTGGATTTCTTGCACCTGACTAACCACAAATTTGGAATCAACCATCTTAAAATTAAGAAACTGGCCCACCAAGTATTTCTTAGCGTTAACATCTTCAGTTCGGTATTTCCTATCTAAGGAATCCCACACCTCCTTTGCAGTTTGTTTCACAAAGTATACTTCGTACAGGTCAGGAGATAAACCATTTAGAATATGGTTCCTACAAATATAATCAAAATGATTCCAGGCATCAACATCCAATTGAACAGAAGCATCCACCACATCCTCAGGTACAATAGGCGAATCTTCTCTAAAAAATCTGTGCAACTGCATGCTAGTGGGATAGAACAGCATCTTTTTCTGCCATACTTTGAAATTCACACTTTCATTGAATTTCTCTCGTCTTTCTGGCATCGACATAGGGTGCGAACTTGGAACAAGCCCAGATCCATTAGGCATCACTAGCCAAGAACTAGAATCAGAAATCGCTAGTTAAGTACCAATAGGACCACTTTGTCCAATTTGGTTTCCAGAACCAGTACCAATAGGACCACTTTGTCCATTTTGGTTTTGAGTACCATTGCCTCTAACAATTTGATTCAAATCAGCCATAATATGAAATTTTGAAACAAATCAAATCAGTAACTAATTTTGAAATATCAACCAAAACAAAAAATGAAATCTGAATTTGAATAAGGTAATTCGGTTTATATATCCAAGTCCAAAAATCTGAATTTAGTTCTCCAACATTAAGGTAAATCCAGCTAGGGTACAGAAATAGAAAATAAATAAATAGTAAATTTTATTGATTCAGTTCGGCATTCGCGACGCGTACGACGTGCGGGCATGCCATGGAACTTGCTGGACCGAGACTAGGATTTGCACCCCCTCCGTGCGCGAGAGCATATAATGTATATTTATTATTACATCTTACAAATTGGTCATTCAATATAAACAGCTCTACCATCCCTTATTTAATCAATGTGAGATTGGTGTATCTTTAGCCCATTTTTCCATTGGCTCAAGCATACTTTGAGATTCAATTTCTCATTCACTTTAAATCCGTTTTGAGCATATCATATACCGTTAGAAAGCTCACATTGCGTAGAATACATTGTCATATTTCATGCTATTCAACTCCAATTTTCCCATTAAATACTTATGCTCAAAGTTGACCAATAATCACTTTAAACCAGAAATTTCCAACAAGTTTATGTGAACCCACATCACATAAACCCATGTACCTATGCCACTGAGTCTACTCCTAATCAAGTCAATATAATGGTGACAAGTAGTCAATTCTTTTGCAAGTTGTTCAATGTGTTTGCCATTTCAGAGGCAAATACATTGAATGAAATTAATAGATAAGAAATGATTTCCTGTGTAAAACACAATTCCATAAGCCAACCCGATACATGGAGTCAAAATCTGCCTTAATAATATTTTCCTTATAGTTGTACGACGGAGGATGAAAAAACATTCTACCTACCAAGGCAAATGATACAAACAAAGTACCAATTAAGACTGGAAGAACAATAGGATAGACTTTTCTTTTTAACCATATTTCTGCTGATTTCAATAAAAGCACAAGCTTTTAAGTTAGTTTTCAGGGCTTTTTATGGAGCTTCATGAAAAGCTTTATTATTATTATTATTATTATTATTAATATTATTTGATAGAATTTTTTAATTTTATTTATTAATTAAATTGCCAGAAAAAAAATTTACTCTACTCCCAAACCAACTGGCTTTTCCACAAGAACACGACCTAATTAATGTATGTTATCAATTTATTTATTAGATGCTCTTTTCTAAATTGATATCATAATATCAATTATTTTCAATCATTTCACATTATTATATTGAATTTTTATTATTTTGTTACTTTTTAAATTTGTATTACTAGCATCAGAATGATAAAAAAATTATAAAATTATTATTTGTAGCTAATTACCAAATTCTATTAAATTTTTTTAACAAAAATTCTATTAAAATTTGATTTCAAAAGAAAACTTTTTCAAACTGCATTTTTCATGTTTGGACAACTTATTGTACAGCTAATTATTCAATAATTTAATTTCCAACTTTTATTTACAAAGAATTTAGTCTTCAACTTGTATATCTAATTATGAGTTGGACAAAATAGTATATTTTACCAAACTTCATGGGCAATGTTTTAATTTTCTATTATTATTATTATTATTTGATTTTCTTAATTATTAATTTAAGTTATAATTTTGGACCAACCATACCATAAAATCAAATTGTCAAATTTTTAATTGAATTAGCAAATTTTTACTTTTTTAATTTGACCTTTTTATAGACCTTTTCATTGGAGGGACGGAATTATTTTAAAATAATTTCCAAGCGGTTCATTCCTCATTTTGTACTATCTATAAAAACACATTGAATAGACCTTTGCTAATTTATGAATAAGATGAATAATAAAGAATAGGAAATATAATAGTGACAAGTCAGGCTGTGGTCTCCTCTGTGGGGCCACTATCAAATTTTAGTCTTACATAATAGAAATTTTTCCAAATTTTAGCCTTAACATCTTATTGCCGTGTTTAATGGGCATTGAGGAACGGGTCTACTACGGCCAAAATAATTTCAAAATATCTATTAATATATTTTCTTCTAAAGACTCCACACGAAGTTTATGAATTATTTGGGTTTTTTTTGTTAAAAATTATTTGAGACTTGACACCTCATGCTATAAACAAATTATCCATATTTTTTTTAAAATTATTTTCATTTTATTTCTTATTTACTAAACTAGTTTTATCTTTCTGAAATAATTAGCATAAAAAACATATATAAGTTAACAGCTACCTGCATGTCTCAAGAGCGACTTTGCTTCGATCAGCACCAACCGCTAAGTCATTAAATGCAAAGTTGACTCAACAGAAAGCCGTTACAAATAACCGTTGAAACATGTTAGTGAGCGGTAGTGCACGCTACCCTTTTGTCCCACGCGCTACCTATGCAAAAATAGAGACAGTCTTAAATTCTAAAGAGCAACAGCTATATTCTTCAAATTGGGTATAAATACTCTCATATAGCTATATGACTATATGAAGGTTGATCAACGACAGAATATCAATTAGATATTAGAGCTTCAATGTAAAACAACCTTATTAAGATTTCTCTTCTTCTCTTTCATTTGAATTGATTGTTAGTTAGTTGAGTGAGCTATAAACTCAACACCTTTGTTGTATAGTTATTTGAGTAAGTTAGGAAACTCAATATCTATGTTGATAGTTCATTGAGTAAGCTTCAAACTCAATAGGCTGTAAAGATTTAAGTGTGATCTTAAAATACTAAGTTAGAGGTTAGTTTTGAAAATCTCATTGTATCATTGTTTGTTTAATGGAACCCAATTCTTGAGGGAATTGGAGAAGTTAATGTAGGATTGGTTGAATCCAAATCATTATAAAACATCTTGTTCATCTTCCATCTCTCACAAACCACCACATTTTACATTGAAATTTTTTATTAGCCAACTAATTCACCATCTCGTAGTTGCCAAGGGCCAATAGTTTTAGATTAAAATTAGTGTTTAAAAAGAATTTTAGGGCTAACTAATTAAATAAATTAATTATGGGGTTATGTTATAATTTTAAAAAGGTTTTCTCTATAAATACTTGAGGAATCAAGTCTAGGAAGTATTTTAGAAGCTTAGAATTTTGAGTGTCTTGAAAAATAGGATTTTGAGCAAAATGCAGGGCCTATCGTTTGGAGTTTGGGCAGGGTGTGCTTCAGGCATGCCAAACCCTAATTATTAAGCAATTATTTGACTGAAAAGTGTACATTTTTTAAAAATACTGTTTAGTAATTAGGTATTTTTACAAAAGAAAAATCTTAGTTGGGACCAAAGAGAGTAAAAATTTCAATGGTAAACTTATCAAATATATGTATTTATATTGCCAAACAAAAAAAAAAAGAAATCATACTTAGATCAACACATTAAGAGATTAGTATTAACCAATTAATTAGACTAACTTGTGTTTTGATACTATGGTAGTTTTATTCTATATGCATTTCTAATAATTCTGATCTAACTTATCTTACACGTGTGATTCTAATAACCTACAAATATTGATAAGTTGTTTATAAATTATTGTGAATCATTTAAAAAAATTATATATCTATAAGAATCTTGAATTTGCAGAGTAAGTCAATGCATGCCAATATCTATGGAAATTTACGAAAGAGTTGAAAATTATTGCTTTAATTGGTATTATTTATTTTTTATGTTTTTTACTATGTTATAAGTGGAGTA
>CATIWJ010448207.1:0-10415 GCA_949640765.1 Croton laevigatus | reverse complement strand
TATTATTTTCGAGCCCAAATTCATAGTGGTTTCATTATTAAAATCCAATTCTACAGTGTCCCCAACGGATGTGGCCCTCGTGTTGGGTTTCAATCGGTCAAATACTCAAACCTAATTTTACCATAGAAGGCTAAAGAATTGTCCAGAAACTATACGGACCTGAACGCCAACCAGAAAACTACAGCCTCTGCAGAATCTTCTTTCTTGATTTTTGATTATCGAATTCAAGGATTAATCAATGGCGGAGCACTTAGCCTCGATTTTCGGGACGGAGAAAGACAGAGTGAACTGCCCGTTTTATTTCAAAATCGGAGCTTGCCGGCATGGAGACCGCTGCTCTAGACTCCACACCAAGCCTAGCGTCAGCCCTACGCTTTTGCTTTCTAATATGTATCAAAGGCCTGATATGATCACTCCCGGCGTCGACGCTCAAGGCAACCCTATCGATCCTCGCAAGATCCAGGAGCATTTCGAGGTAGTATTTTATTCTATTTTCTTTTTTACATACGAAATTCTCTGTGTATAATCTTCGATTGTTTGGTCAGCGTTTTACGGTTTGTTATTTTGGCTTCAACCAATTATTCAATTATACGTTTGGATTGCAGGATTTCTATGAGGATTTGTTTGAAGAACTAAGCAAATATGGAGAAATTGACAGTCTGAATGTCTGTGATAATCTTGCTGACCACATGGTTATTTCCTTATACTGAAACTTTTTTTTCCCTCTCTAATGTATATTCTTTTCCTGTTTGTTGTTATTCTTTGGTTTTTCAATGAATGTTTATTATTTTATTGCCTGTAAACAGGTTGGGAATGTGTATGTTCAGTTTAGAGAGGAAGAACATGCTGCAAATGCCCATCGAAATTTGAGTGGAAGATATTATGCTGGTTACCATTTCTCAACTTTTTTATCTTTGGATTTAGTTTTCGTTTATTCTTATGATTTGATTGTCCTGCATATGCTTGCTCATTGACACTTTATTGGATGGCTATGCTGATTGTTATGTAATTTCGTTGGTGTATTAATGATTCCAGGTCGTCCTATCATTGTTGATTTCTCCCCAGTTACAGACTTCCGTGAAGCCACTTGCCGGCAATATGAGGAAAATGCATGCAACCGTGGTGGCTATTGCAATTTCATGCATCTTAAAAGCATCAGCAGGTAATCAGCTTCTTACTTTGTGCTTTTTTTTTTTTTTGTCGTGATTGTATCTAAGTATTTTATTTCTTTTATTTTTATTTTTTTGCATTTTTAGAGAGTTGAGGCGACATTTGTTTGGGAGGTATCGAAGGCGTAGCCGCACTAGAAGCAGAAGTCCTTACAGGCATCGCAGCCATGAAGATTACTATTATGGCGGTCGTTCTTCTGGTAGAAGATATGATGAACGGGACCACTATTATGAAAGTAGGAGCAGACGACACAGGACTAGAAGCCCTGAACGCAGGAGAGGGCGAAGTCGAAGCCCTGTTAGGGAAGGCAGTGAAGAGAGGCGCGCTAAAATTGCCCAGTGGAATAGGGAAAGAGAAGAGAAGCAAGAAAGTGCAGATAAAGTTAATAACAATAACAATAGGGCTGCTAAGGAAGGCCATATGCAAAATGGTAATCAGGATAATGTATATCAGCAGCATCCTCCACCATCACAACAAGGAATATATGGCCATTAATCGGGTCTTTAGGCATCTGGTTGGTATGCCTTCCTTTATTTTGCATATTTAAATCTTATCTATGATGATCTTGTCTAGCCATCATTTAAATAGATGTTGCTTACAATGCACTATCTGCTGTGCAGGAGGTGTACAGGTTCACACTTCTGTCACAACTCATAAGGAATGTAGAAATGTCTTCTGCATCTTTTACCTGCATTCATATTATGATTTACAGTGTAGTGTCCCTCTGAATGTTATTAACCAATTTTTCAAACTGGCATTCTAACTATAGACCAATTTTAAAATTTAAGACAACTTTTTGCTTACCGAAGTATTCTAGTCTTGATAAATGATTTATGTTAGTTCTATTAGCAGTTTCAAATGTCTAAACAATCCATGGGAACTTTCATTAGACTGATTGGTGATCCGTTGGACCAAAAGGGGTTATGTGAGAATGTTAATTTTGGTTTTGATGATTGTTTTTATTGTTCATTTGTGAATTTGTTGTCTTTTAAAATTTAAAACTACTTTTTGCATACCCAAGTATTATAGTCTTGATAAATGATTTATGTTAGTTCTATTAGCAGTTCAATTGTCTAAACAATCCATTGGAACTTTCATTAGATTGGTCGGTGATCCGTTGAACAAAATGGGGTTATGTAAGAATGTAAATTTGGTTATTTGATGATTGTTTTGACTGTTCATTTGTGAATTTGTTGTCTTTGAATCTTGCTCTCAATGAGTTTTTGCATTACAGTTGGGGATTCAAAATTTACTATCAGCTGCACATTGAGGCTAGTGAAAAGTCAATTTCATTCGGTTTCGTTATTTTGAACACCCTTTTTGACATTATTATTTTAAGAATAATCAACAGTAAAGATTTGAAGCTTACATTTTTGTTGAGCTTTGCAGGTTCAGGTTTCCCTGCTCAAGACCTAGCATTTGTTTTAATACCGTTTGCCGTGAAATTTTTGCACAGGTGTTTTGGGACACTCAGTGGGAGGATGGATTTCGCAGCTTACAGCGAACTGTTGGTCTCCTACTTTCTTACGATTTCTGATATGTAGGTTTTGCAGTGTGTTTGGTCTTGTTGCAAGTCAGCTTACAGTTGAAGAACTCAAGTCTGCTGTTTTGAGCTTACATCTTCCTTACTTTGAAACAAATTTGAATATTTTTATTTTGGTGATTTGAATTTGATTTATATCTAAAGTACTTGAGTTTGTAATTTTAGTCTATCTTACAGAGAATTATTCTAAGTCAAATCACTTTTTGGCTCCCCAACCAAAGGTTAGTGTTTATGTGAATTAGAGACCGATATTCGAATCTTAAGAAACCATAAGGAATTATGTTATAATTAATTGTACCCGTAAGCCAAAAGTTAAGCGTTCCAGCAAATTAATCCTTTCTTTCTTAACACCTATTGTGAGTTTCTTAGCTCACAATTATAATTGTTTTCTTTTTTCCTTTTTTAATTAGGATTTCTATATTATAGAAGAGGTTGTGTGCTGGATTTGTTCTCTCTTCTATCCCGGTTTATTTCATAATCAGTAATCACGAGGATGAAAATATTTAGTAGGTTGAAAGATGAATTAACCTTTGATGATTTCTTCTACCGATATGTCAATGTGCTCCTTTGGAAAGTTTGATTCTTTACAATCTTTGGCAAAGATTAATTTGCTTTTTCTAAAATGGTCAATTGTCTGTACAAGGAGAAAATATGTTTTGAGAAAAGCAAGTACTTTATGGCAAGTTTGTTCTGAATTCTTTTCATTTTTTTGGTAACCAATAGATTTTAAGAAAAGTTTTAGTTTCTTCAGGAAAATTTATGGGAAAAAATATGGTTTTTGTGGAGAATTTATCACATTCGAGGGGGCCATATTATTTATTCGGAGGCGCATATTATTTTCCTGTTTAGCATGTTCCTAAATTCTGGAATAATGACGACTTTTGTGATATAACACAGAATGGTTACGGTATGGAAAAGAATTCTGTAACCTTAAGATGCTACGACTTAGGCTTCCAAAAGCTCGATTCAATTACTGTTAGTTCAGTTCCTTTAATTTTTAGCTTACTTCTAACGAGATCACTCGTAATTTTTTTTTTTAACTAAAGATTTTATATTTTATTGATTATTGACATGTTTGGCATATTATGCACACTAAGTGCAAATATAATGACGTCAGACAATCTTTCATTCTAAAAACATCAAAGAAACAGAAATTTAATTTAAGCATTTAGAGGAACAAGGTAAGGTATGTTAAATCTAGGTGAGCAATTAAAACAAAATATAAAACATCCGGAAACATATCCAACCTGATCTGGAGCATTGCCAGAAAATACAAAATAGGTTACTATATAATAGAAAAGAAGCTCTCAATCGAAATGTTTCCTATAGCAAAACTACCAAAATCTTGTTTCATGATAATTTAAAATTCAATTTACTTGCCATGTTTGGCCTTGGAGTGAGACTGCAAGGCTACATCCGAACCAAATGACCTGTAAAAACAGTATTCAGAGAATTATATTCCTCTCATCAGGGGATTCCAAAAACGAAACTCTAATATATGACTAAAAATACCTGTCACAAGATTTGCAAGAAAATTGACCACCAGATTTTGGTGTCTTGATATTGCTACCATTTGCAGCAGCAGCAGTTTTTGCACCCTTTGCTGGATGGGGCGTTGCTGTGTGGCCACCCTTCTTTCCCTCTGATTCAAGAAACAAATATATACATGAAGTTAAAATTTTACCACCAACAAAGTATACACGTTACAGTTGAATGGTATTCAAATATATCAATTATTTTCAAATAGTTAAATCATAAATCATTCATGGCAAAAAAAAAATCCTAACAATATCAATATTAAAACAAATATGGTGGAAAATTACAATTATGGAATGAAAGCATAAGAGAATTGCTAATTATGGAATGAAAGAAGAGAGAACGCTTTCATACCAGTCTTCTGAGGAGTAGCTGCTTTTATCTTCTTTGAGGGAATGGGAGTTTTGGTTGCAGACTCATTAGCCCTCTTTTTGCCTTTCTCAGCCTTTTTCAATAAGATAACACAAATACTTGATTAGGCAAGTGAATATAGCAGAATCAAGCCTCTAAAAACCAAAGTCCTTTATCAAATAAATATATTCTCCGAGACCAAGTGTACATAAAAAGAGGATACCTTCTTTGGGGTCTCCTCATCTTCACTCTCCGACTCATCTTCATCTTCATCATCTGATTCATCAACAGACATACCCTGAACAAGGAGAATTATTTATGTTACATACAGATCCCCAATGTTACATTAAAGCCACCTTTTAGATGATAATGAGCAATAATAACAAACTTGAGAAAATATATTTAGCTGCAAGTAAGCATCACCAAGGAATAGAATGCCCTTGGCCACAACATTTAATCAAAAAAGTATAATTAGCTTAACATGTACAAAAAACATGGACTATCCACCATTACCAAAGTAGTAGGCAACCTCTATAGCAATTCACAGAACTGAGCAATTAAAATTCATTTGAAATCAGGTTACTATATAAGAATAAAAGAAACACATCAAGCTCTAAGCTTTTAAGATAAGGCAAGTCTTTGATACGTGCCTCCCCCCCACAAAAAAAAAAAAGCAGCAAAATATGCATATTTAGGAAACTAATTTTAAAAGCAGTACCTCTTTTCCAGAACCGTCTTCACTATCGGAATCATCGTCCTCATCATCTGAGTCATCCTCTCCTGATTCATCTTCATCAGAGTCATCATCTGCTTTGTTTCCTTTGCTTGCCTCTGCAGACTTAGGCTTAAGCTTTGCAGGTTCAGGCTTAGCCTTAACAGCAGCTTGTAATTCATTCACCGCGGGTGGCTTAGCTGAAATTTCTATAAATCAAAACGCATATTCATTTGAAAACAGTTGAAATCATTCAGTCGTAGAAAGTTTTAATACCATTTTCAGCCTTTACAATTGGAAGTAGCTCTTCCTCATCAGAATCCATATCTGCATATATTAAATTATTAAATGCATCAAAATATTTTGACAAAGTAAAATAATTAGGAATAGCTAGTTCTCACCACTTTCAGAATATGTATTGTCAGGAGAAGTCAGCCAGAACATTTGGTTAAGGGAATGACAAGCGATTATAATTTAATAAATGAAGATTTGTATGTAGCCAATCAATTCAAAATGCAAAAAAATAAACATAGCAAGTAAACTATAGAAATAGCAACAACTAAAGGATATTCTTCTTCAGGCAGAACGGATTGGTAACCACAGAAGTACACACTTCCATTTTTCCAGCTGTGAGATAGCTCAAATTCTTTCTCGAAAACCAAATCAAAAGCAAGCTGAGGTGTTTTTTCAGTCCCAAGAGTGCCCAGTAGAATCTTCTTGTTATCAATCTTCACCCAAAGGGGCACCGACTCATTTCCTTTTTCTTTTTTCGACTCACTGATAGCAGCCTGAAGACCAAATATTCTATTCAGCTTGACAAATAAAAACCACATGAAATCAAGTCAAGCAGAATAAAATAGCAAACCTGAGAAAGATGTATGATATATTCATTATCAGGTGTTACTTTCAACGGCTCTCCAGCCTTGACCTCAACACCTGGTATGATGAGAGAATAATTCAACAACACAGTAAGTAAAAGAATAATACAACAAAACAGTAAGTAAATAAGAACAAACAGTACCCAAATTTTTGAAAATAAAATTAGAAAATAACTGAAATTATATAGTAAGAACCATAAAAACAGCTGAAGCTCTCACATTGCAAGCCCAATTCACACAATTTTGTCTACTCAATTAAAAGATTTTGATTGACAACATTTTTCGGATACATTTGTTGAATACAAATGAACAGTAAGTAAAGAATTATACAAAAAACAGTAAGTGAATAAGAACAGCAAGTAAATAAGAACAAGCAGTACCCAAATTTTTAAATAAAAATTAAATTAGAAACTAACTGAAATTATGATGATAAGAACCATAAAAAAAGTTAAAAGCCCTCACTTTGCAAGCCTACTTCACACAACAAATTTGCTACTCTATTAAAAAATTTTATTAACAACATTTTTGGCATACATTGTTGAATATATCATAAAAAAACAAAAGGGATGGATGTATTAGCTATAACTGTTCCCATATCTTTAGAAAAAACTGATGAACCTTAAACCTTAAACCTTGTATGGGGTTTGTTAGATATTTAAAGAAGGCCATAGCGAAGGTTATACCCAAAAACTTTGTACTAAAAAAAGTATCAAAAGCCATTTATGAGTTCCATAATACAGATAATTATAAATTAAGGCATGCATAAATCAGAAACCCCTGAAGAAAAGCATAAACAATCGGTAAAAGCAACCAAAAAAAGCATCAAACAGAGCATGAACTTCTTAATAGAAAATTCTAAATAAAAAACATAATAAAACACCAACAGCGTCAAACAGAGGGCTGAGAATGAACAAATTCTAAATAGAAAATCCTAAATAAAAAACATAATAAAGCTTACCCCAAAACTCCATAGATGACATTATGATAGAGTGGTGAGCAAGGAGTGAGAGAACTAGGGTTTTAGAGAAGATGTCGAGAGTGACGTGCGAGTGAAAGAGGCGGACGATTGAGGGTTCTGAGGCGCATTTATAAGGGGTTTTGTAATCTGTGATCGGTCTAGGGTTTTCCGCTGAGAACGAGATGATTTTGGGCTTTTTTTTTTCAACCGTTGGGCCTGTTTTAAGGGGTTTTGTTTCTATTTTTGGGGTTATTTTGGAAATGTCCAAACATTTTGGGGTAAAATTCAAAATAACCACCCAAAGGTTTCAAATTAAAAAGAAGAAAAGGATACTTTTGAATAAAATGCAAATTTGGCCTTTTTTTTTTTCAAAGAAAAAAAAAATTAAGAACAAGAAATTGAGAAGTCAACCGAAGAAGATGATTCAAAGCTCTAGCTTCGCCGTTGCCACCTCCGCTAAATGCATGCGAAAGGTGATCAAAGGGTACCGATTAAATGCCCTTGCGCTGATGAGCCATTCGGTACCTTCAACATTGATGTCGGATCACCAAAAGCCAGCCAAAATCACGATAGAAAACTTGAAGCGCCTCAACAGGAAATCACTAACCATTGAGTTTTCGTTTGTTTTTGACCTATTTCAAACGATTTTTGGTTGGTTTCCGCTGAGTATCTTGTTGTCGACGTGCTTCTGACCATTTTCATCGAGTTTTGACTATAAATCTATTGGTATCCTAAGGTTGTTTTCCAGAGAAGAAGACATTTCGATCCATTGTGATTTTCTGGATCACTGTTTACGCCGTGTTTCATGCATTCCAACGCGTAGCCAGCGTGATATTGACCAATACCCAGTAGGAATCCATTCGATTTCTATTGAGTAGCACATAGAAATGTGCTTTCTACCTCGCCGAAAAAATCGTGTTAGCCTAATTTTCTCACTTGACCGCTTTTGGAAAAAAATCAAATTGCCAGAAACTAATAGGATACACATTAGATACCCTATGTATATCTACTCTAAAAGTGACGTTTTTGGGTAGTATTTCTAATTGTTTGTGTTGGCTCAAGGGTTCAACATCCTATTTTGATGATCTACAAAACTATGAGTACTTAGAAATTTTCCCTTATATACATGCAATATCTGATTATGCAAGTTTGAACAAGAAGTCTAAAATCAAGGTAAAAGACATATAAACTGAAGGATCCCTCTAAAAACATTCAAGATTGGAAAGATTTAGTTCAGATTGTCAGCTTAGAATGTAAAGGTAACTTAAGAAAAACACCAAGTCTTAACGGTCAAATCTTTTAAATTGTTTTTCAAACTTGTGTCTCTCTTTTCAAAGTGTTGTCTAACATCCTTTTGATTGAATTTTATGAGACAACAGGTTTTAACTAAAATGGAAATTGTCTTCTAAACATGTATAAAACTGTCTCTGACATTAGCTGAAAGAAAAAAATCAAATTGGTCTTCTAAAATTTGTTCAGAAGCAAAAACTAAGATTATTTGCCTTTTGTTAAAATATCTATTGGGATTTTGGTTCCTTAACGGCTAAATTTTTCTTGGTTCACTATAAAACCCAAATGTTTAAACGTTTAGCACTTTGACAGAACAAATTCATCTACTTTGTTACTTTCATATATTTAAGGTTTTCTCTTATCTCTAAATAATCAGGAGTCTTTTTTTGAGCTAATTTTCTAAATTTATTTTGGAAAGATTTTGTGTTTTAATCAACTTCTTTTTTGAAAAATTTCTCTTATTTTCATTTTTATCTTTCAGAAATTTTTTCTGAACTTGGTATTTTTCTCTTAATTTGTTTTAGGATTTTGTGTAATCCGAAGTAGTTAAGAGTTTTTCAAAATCTGAAAAATTGGTTGTCTTTAGAGGCTTTTGGGATAAAGCTCAAAGGATAGGTTAGCAAGTAGCCTTCTGAGGAAAAAGTTTTGTATTGAATTTTTTTATCTCTGTAAAATAGAAGAAATAGTTTACTAAAGCCCATAATTTCATAGGGAAGCAAGTTTGACTAGGTTAGAGTCTATTTTCTGTATGTAGCTTTTGCTCTGGGGCTGAATTGAAATTAGCATAGTGGAAATCTCAGGCGTGTTTACCTGGGGAGTGAATTTAAGCTTAGTTTAGCCAAACCACTTTAAATCATGTCTCTATTTATTTTCATCACTTTGGAGTTTACTTGCAAATTTATGATTTGTGAACTGAACTTAATTTCTAAATCAATTTTATTAAAATTTCACAAACACTGAAGTTGATTAAAGCTAAATGTTTTTCATTGTCTTAAGTTTCAAAATTGACTTTCATTCTAAACTCTAAAGTTGAGCTTAATATGAACTCAGTATTTAATCAATAGATTTTTGAATTCTAAACGAGTTCATCCAAAACGGTGCTTAAGTTCAGAATTTAAATTTGAAAAATAATCTTCATAGTCAAATTTTGAAAAATCCAATTCATCATCCTCTTAGATTATTGTCACATCTGGTACTACAATTTGTCCTAAAAAGCTTTAAATGTTTGTTTTTACATTATTTCAGATTTTTGGACTTTTTGACATTTATTTTATTTTTTGTAGATGATCTTGTGTAAATCCCTTTTTTTTATAAAAAGGAAAAATTACAATTTTCTTTCTGTATTGTTTGAATTATACTTTTTTTGTCCTTGTATTTTGTTTTTGTTAGGCAAAATTGTCGTTCTGTTAAATAATGATAATTATTCTGTTAGTTTTCTCTATAATGACATGATTACTCTTTATTATTGTGGGCTTAGAGGGACCAATTTGAAATTACAAAGTCTAGAAAGAGACGAAAATGCTCCTTCCTTACAAGTTCAAAAACCAAAGAGAAATTTTATCATCTTCCCCCTCACGATAAGGGATAAAGTATAATTTGCCACCCAAATAATATAAGTCTTATTTCGGTAAGGAACGGAGACTAAGTACACCAACATGAACCTCTCATCGTGAAGAACCTAAATTTGGTCTCACTTTTCCCATTGGATCACCAGAGAACCTAAATTTTCATGTTTGAAGGTTCCGGATTGATTTGACCCGTTTTATTGATCTAGTGATTTCTTCAATTTTAGTCAACATTTGTTGAAATAGTTAATGACAAAAGGTTCACCAGTGTGTAAGGAGTTGATTAGTGGCCTTCATTACCTTAGCCAACTATTGGCATTGCTGGAGAAAGTTCCAACAATGGCGATATTCTATTTTTTCGTTTGGTCGACTACTAGGTTGTTTTCAAATTTTTCCTTATTTCATTTTTTTT
>CATIWJ010448188.1:0-12906 GCA_949640765.1 Croton laevigatus | reverse complement strand
TTGGTTTAAATTTGTGGTCAACTCTTTGATGCCTTCCATGTGGTCAATTTGTCTGTCCATTGTATTATAAAAAGGCGGCTGTTCACGCGCCGCCATTGGTTGGGGATTCAACATTTGGGTTTGGAGGTGGCAACCTCAATTCGAACCGTTCAAACTGACGGTCGGACAGGATTGACTCAAATTGTGAACTGGCCCTGAACTATGCCTCTAAGAGCTCGTTGAATTGAACAGTCAATAAATCAAAAATATGAAGAGGTGTTACATATTAAATATAACTAATTTAAAATTAAAAAAAATGACAAAATGCCATGTAGATTTTAAAGCATTATTATTCTACTATGTGATCGTGGTTGAGAGTCCAGCAAAAGTGATAAAATTTTTGTTCTGAATCTAATAGATTGAGTTCAAAATTCAAATTCTCACGTATGCGTGAGTTTATAATTATGTTAAAAAAATATTTTAAGGGTTTTTTTTAACATTTTAAAAAAGAAATTGTAGATTTTTTAGGATGTTTATATATATATTTAGATTTTTTAAAATTTATATTTTCACTAAAAATTTAAGATTAATAGTAGACTCTCTTTTTTTTTTAAAAAAAAAGGTTTAGTCGACGTGTCGTGTAGGAAAGAGCTAGACATAGATTGAGGATTCGTCCCTCGTACGTATGTGTTTATTTTCACAAAAATAAGGTCGATTGAGAATAAGACACGTGTACTTGAATGACAAAATAATGTTATTATGCCAATACTAAGGGTTAAAACTGTAAAATTTACTTACACGTCATTCGTTTCTTCTCCCTTCCTAAATTTTCTTCCCCCTTCCTAAATTTTCTTCCCCCTCTTACTTAGCTTTCCAGAAGCATCCAAAGAAGTTTTCCCAGAAAAATAAAAACTCAATCCTCTGATTTTAGTTTTCTGTTATTCTTCACTTGAACAAGGTGGTGAGAAATTCTTATATTGATTCATAATTAATAAAAAAAGTTTGATTAATTCGTCCATGTATTGTATTTTTTTTTCGAAAAGTTCTTAATTTTAAGTTATTTTTCCATAGTTTTTTTGAAAATTTTCGTGTATTGATTCAGTTGAAATTGTTATTTTATTGTGAAGGAAAAAGATGGGCAGAGCAAGCCGCACACTTTACGTTGGCAATCTTCCGGGAGATATTCGACAGAGAGAAGTAGAAGATTTGTTTTACAAGGTAGAGTAATAAATTATTTAAGTTTTGAGTTTTATAATTATTGAATTGTTATTGTAGAATGAATTTATTGGATTTTGGGTTTTTAATTATATTTTAATGATTTGTAAATTGTTGGGTTTTGGGATTTAATTATAGTATAATGATTTGTAAATTGTCAACTTGTTTTGAAGCTTAAATTTTTAATAAGAAACCTTTGTTTGTTTTTTGATTGCAGTATGGGCCCATTGTTGATGTTGATTTGAAAATCCCACCAAGACCTCCTGGTTATGCTTTTGTTGAGGTGAGCAAATAATGGAGTGTTACTGATTTTCTGCAATTGTTTCTGTTTTTTATGTGAATTTATAGCCCATTCATTTTGTATCCTCCTTGCTTAGAAGTTGGGAATTTTTTTTTAACTGTTTCATTCTTGGTTAAATTATTTGACATTGTTGTAGTTTGAAGATTCTCGTGATGCTGAAGATGCTATTCGAGGTCGTGATGGGTATAATTTTGATGGATGTCGCCTGAGAGTAAGTGTCAGTTAACTTCCATTTACTTTCTTGTAATTTTTTCCCCCCATGTCTTTGTATTTCAACTGTATGCACTTGATCCTTTTAGGTTGAGCTTGCTCATGGTGGCAGAAGGCATTCATCTCCTGTTGATCGTTACAGCAGTTATAGCGGAAGCAGTGGGAGCCGTGGACCTTCTAGGCGTTCTGATTATCGTGGTATGTTTTATTCTAGTTTCTCCTTTTATTTCACTTAGTCTATGTGTTGTTGGAAGCTGATTTTTAATCAATTTTTTCTTGCAGTTCTGGTGACTGGACTACCTTCTTCTGCTTCATGGCAAGATCTCAAGGTGCGATGATTTCTTTATGACAAAATTTAGCTTTCAAATTATAATGAAGTCGGTTGGATGTTACCTTTGAACTGGTATTTGATCACGCTTGTTGTATGATCAGGATCATATGCGAAAAGCTGGGGATGTATGCTTTTCTCAAGTATTTCGTGATCGTGGTGGTGCGTTGAATTACCTTTTGATGCTAGGCAACAATGATTTACGTCTCTTTGGATTTTTTAGCTGGATTTAATTTGCAAAATAATTCAGTAGGTTGAATTTGTTGATGTTAATAACCCTTTCCTTTTCTCTTCTTCCATCAAATTTATAGGCATGACTGGAATTGTTGATTACACAAACTATGATGATATGAAACGTGCAGTAAGTTATCTTAACTTCAATCTTTTTTTTAAGGATTATGTTACTGTATTATTTCTATATCATTTTTTTGTTGAGTTTCCAGTTAATCGTGGCACCCTTTTGTTCTATCTCCAGATCAGGAAACTTGATGACTCTGAGTTTCGAAATGCATTTTCTCGGTCTTATGTACGGGTATGCCAATGTGTAGATGCAGTGGTAAATCCTTATTTTCCAATTTGGTTTACTGATCCATGGGCTTTTGTATAGGTGAGGGAGTATGAATCACGGGGCTACTCTAGGAGTCCTAGCCCTTATTATTACAGAGGCAGGAGCAGGAGCAGGAGCAGGAGTAGGAGCCCGAGCCGGAGCTGGAGCCGGAGCTACAGTGACCGGAGCTATAGTGACCGGAGCTATAGGTTTGCTTTAAACTTAGTTGAATGCTGAAATTATTTGGTTGTCTCTGGTGATAATTGACAGAAGCGCTTTTTTTTTTTTGGCAGCAAGTCCCCTAAGGCAAAATATTCTTATCGATCTCGATCCCGAAGTAGATCTGTTTCTTCGCGATCTGTAACAGGATCGTCTCCCCGACCTTCAAGGTATCTTCTGTCATATTGTTTTTCCTTTTTCTTTTCTAGAATTTGGTTGTAAGTTGAAGCCATTCATGTTATGATCCTTGAAGGTAAATGTGTAGTATTTGTGTGGTTATAGCAAGGTTAAAATTTCTCAGCTGAAATTGTTTTTTGGTGTTAAACTTGTGTGAATATCGTTTTACTTCCTATATGTTGTTCTGCTCAATTTGTTGACTGGGGCAATATATTCAAGAAATGGGAAAATGGAAGGAAATAACAATAGCATTAGAAACAGGAGCATGCCTACTTAAGGCAATTTTGTAGCCAAGATTCAGCATAGTTCACTATGAATGCTCAGGGAACTTGAAATAATTGTTTGTGGGTATTATTTATATCTTAATAATGATATTGTGGGTGCGAGTTGATTTATCTATTTAATATAATTTTCTTTTTTGGGGTGAGATGTGGGGGCAAAGGTGGGGCTCGTGTGTCCACTGGGCACTGGATTGAGTTTGAAGGGATACGCTGTAGGGCATAGATGCAAGTCTATATAACTTTAGATGCGTTTTAACTTTTGTCTTTTGTTAAAAATATATACCTAACTGGGAGCACTGAATCCTCAGACCAATTGTATGCATCACTAAATTTTATCTAGTTATTGTTTACCTTGAAATCTTATCTTGCACTTAGGATTATATAGATTACATACTGGACTAAAATGGGTGGTGAATATTCACTTGATGCATGATCCGTAGCATAAGATGACCAATTTCAGGGTCTGGGTTCAACCAGATATTGGTATAGAGATGAAGTTAAACTGGGTTAACTGCTCATAGTTGGGTGAACTTCTCATACAGAGGCAATTGCAAAGTAGAGTTGTATATGCTCAAGCTACAGAAGTTTCTCTCGTGTCAGTTTTGTCACCTTTACAAGGTGGCTGTTCAGGTTTTCGTCGCATGAACTCTGGTAGAAAAACCTTTGTCGTCGTATTCTCATAAATGTTACCATGTCATGTCTTATGTTTCACGTTGATAGCTGTCTCCTTATTTGCACAGAACTAAGTTCCTCCAGTTGAAGCTACATGACCTTGCTAGTCATTTTCATTATGTGTACTTCAGCAACCTTTTAGCACTTTCCTAAACATGCATGCGAGCTCCTTGTGTTTCCCCCATTTTCTTTCTTTAGTGGGTTGTGATGTTAAATTAAATGTCGTTCCTTCTGTGAGTTTCTGCTTCTTCGTGTGTTCTTTTATGTGCTCATCAGTTTGGGATAATCAGTTCCTTTTGTCTCTATAGGTACCAATTATCTTGTTTATTTTGTCTGACACGATTTTTAGCACTTCCAATTTGAATGAAAAATAATTTCATTTCAGAGCATGGTTTAATTTCAAACTACAGCTTAAAATGACATGTTACCTTTATTAATTCTTTTCTGCTTCTTGGACATGCATGAGATCCATTTTTCCTAAGGGACTGGAAAAGGGACATTGGAGAGGGTTTACTAGGTTGACAAGTTGCATACTTTATTTGTAAGGGTTGCTTCTTTGCTTACTAGATCTAGCTTTGTGCAGTGACCTTGGAATTGGATGTTAAGAACTTGATTTGATGTGGTGCTTATATACTTGCTTCTACATTGGTGGTTGAGGTAATGTGTTTTATGTTGATAAACAAGCACCTCTCAAACATCCTGACAATCTTATAATCCTGTTATTGTGGTCTGCCATTTAGTGCTAGATTTTGATCAAGCGTGGATGGGTCGCAATATTAAAGCTGGATTAGTCAGATTGGAACCATCCCACGCATCAGCCGAGTGTTCAAAACTTGAAACACGTCATCTGTTCCCCATCAGGACTCAAGGTTGCTTATAGCGATGGTTTAGTTCTCCTCCTATCGGGTACAGATGGGTAGGATATCTTTTATATATAGGAAAAGGTCATTTGCCAAAAAGTGAGGGGGTATTTTATCATACAGTGATTTGGTTATAGTTTCCTGAAATTGCTTCTAAAGATTGGTGGTATTTCGTGTTTCTGTTTTTGTTGCCGGTCACTCTGAGGTGGAATGGCATTTGAGGCATTTGGATCAAGGATTATAATGGATCTTTCTTTTGGGTAATTGGATTGTTTCTGGAAATTTTTGCAGATCCCTGTCCAGATCACTCTCTCCAGTTGCATCTGTAAGTGAACTCTAATTTCATTTTCCCCCTAATCAAAGGTAAACCTGGGTTGGGTTATCCTCAATGTATTTGTTTGCTATATTTTGTTAGCCTCCTCGCAAGCAATCAGGTCGAAGAAGTAGTAGACGTGAAAGGAGCGTCGAATCTCGATCTCGTTCACTTTCTGTATGGTTTTATCCTTGTCCTATGACAGTTTTTTCTTATATTTTTTGTAGGATTAAGGTTCAATTTGGCTCTTTGCCAAAAAAAAAAAAAAAGGGTTCAATTGTTCAGAGGCGAAATCGAACCATAATCCTATTTTAGTAATGTGGTTCTGTGTTTCTTATTGTGGCTGCAGGTGAGTTCCGACAGAAGCCGATCGCTGGACTCTAGGGATGGCTACTGAAGATTTTCATTTGCTTAGTTGAAGGTTATGAAACTGCTGTTTGAATAAGTTCTCTCTATGATCTTCATTCTATATTATGTTTTTCCCTTTGTGAACAAAGATCATAAACATGGAAGAGGAAAGACAAATTTGGCAGTCATAAGTTGATTTAGATTTATATCATGTTGTAGTTTTTGATAGATGATAGTTTTATGACATGCACTTTTATTTGTAAGTAAAATTGTAATACATTTTACTATTTTATTTTGATTTAGTTATATAGCGTATGAACACTATCAATTATTTTTTATTGATTTTCATGTCATATTATAAGTTTTTGTATTATAAGTTTTTTATATAATTATGAAAAATTAAAAATATGTATAAAATGTTAAAATTACTATTTTATACCATTTTGATTGGTTAAAACATTAGAAAGTACTGCCTCTATTTGGATCGGTTAAAACATTGGAAACTACTACTGCCTCTTTGGGAGTATTCGGGAAAATAAGGTTTAGGGTACTTTAAGATGTTAAAAGTAGCTATTTATCAAGCTATTCGTAGCCTAAACTTTATGTTAAAGTAGCTAATTTAATTTTAACTTTAAATAAACAGTTAAACCAGGCTGATCTTCTTAGCACTAGTGTTAGTTTATTTAATCAGAACCAATCATAAATTATAAAACTTGCACAGAAATGCCAAATTTAAAATCCAACAAGTGAAAAAAAATCTTATTTTCATATCCTCAAAGGCAAAGAAACTAGAGAGGATGCCAAAGTTCATCACACAGCCAGGTGACTGCCAAAAAGATCGTTTTCTTTTTCCAGAGCCACACTCCACAGAGTATTTCGAGTCTCGTCGTGATCTGATCGACTGAGACCCCAAGCATTATATATCGTTTTTCAAGCATACATAACTTTGGTTTTCAGTAGCAGTAGTTTGCTTCACCCACAAGGATAATTAATAAACAACAAAAGCTATGACCGATTTTGTGATGACATTCTTTCAGACCCGTGCCTCTGCCGGAAGCTGCTGGGCCTGATTGCAGGCTCTGACCCACTGGCTGCCTGATGAAATGCAGCCCAACTCGAATCTCTGTCGACCTGACTTAATGAGAATGAAGGCAAAGGCTCTCTTTCCCACGTCCGAAATCGGGTTGAAGGGTTTTCAGCTTCTTGGTAACTTCTGCCTGATGTACCAGGCGGGGGAAGGAAGTAGAAACCGCTCGGATCAGACGATGATGCCATAGTTTGAGACAAGCCTCTGTGGTGACCGCTGGACCTTCGGGCTCCAGAAACAACAGGGGTCCGAATTGCGTTTGAATTGGCGGGTTGCTGCTGGTAGTATGCTTGCAGAGCTTGCACTCTATCTCGGGCCCGTGCATTGCTTCCTTGGTAAGGTGGAATCATAGAGGAATTGACTGAGCTCCCAGCTCTAGCACCGGAACTGAGATAAAACAAAAGCATGTCAATTCAAAGGGCACCAACGGGATGAATTATCATTTGCTACACTAAATATTTTCTCATTAAAAAGAAAAAAAGAAAAGAAAAGAATACTCTTTAACAAAATACCTGTGGCCCACAAGAAAAGGATGCATGAACGATCCTGATCTTGGAACATCAGAACTGTTTCTCCCTGCCGGCCTTTGAGCAACAGGTGGTGGAATTGAAGGCTGATCAGCATTATTCCCTACACGACTCCCAGTTGCAGAGAACGGAGAAGAATGGTGCTCCCAATAGTGGAGATCCATTGCAGGAAATGCATAGGAATTAGGCATTTCATTAGGCAATGAAGGACCATTATTCCAATGATTATTAAAATTCAAACTGTCGGGAACACTTCCACTAGAATTGGAAGAAGATGGATGAATTGGCCCAAAATAAGCGATATACGGGCACGGGTGACTTGCTGATGATACTGCTGCAGTATGTTCTGCAAATATAGCATGTTGCCCTAGCAGATCATGATCTGCATTACAATATAAAAACCCTATCAACTGGGTTGATGATGATTTGTTTTATTTTTCTTTTTTTCGGCAGAATGGAAAGTAAAAATCAAGTTAAGCAGAAAGGAGTCTCTCTTACATGCATTTGATGAAAAGTCCCCTTCCCTGCAGAATCAATAGATATATATGTTAAAAACTGAAATTTGGAGCACACAAGTTCAATTGCAGAACCAATAGAATTGGGATTTTCTGGTCAGCTCAGGCGGCAAATAACTTGTATCGAAGTGTGAAAGAGCTAATAAAATAGACGAACAAACAATACCAAAATATTTTAATTCAAATAGTTTCTGGGCTTTAAGTTGCTTACTCAAAAGATGATGGAAGCCGTGCCAAACTACCAAAGGGACACCAATGGACTCCGAAGGACTGCAAAATTAATTTTAAAACCAAAATGAATAGTTGGTGTCATTAAGTACAATTGAAATGCATTCTCGTGCCTGCAATTGCTCACCAGCATATAAACATGGACAACAAAAGATTTAGTGTTATTAACAAGCCATGAAAAGTTCACTTATATTAGCATGAACATATGAGATCAAAGAAGTATAGCAAAAACAATCTATAATCTCACAAGGACGTACCATCCTTGCATGCACATTGAAGAAAGAAAACCACATTAAAGGGAAAATTTTGTAATAAAAATTTCAGGGAGGTACGTGGCCATGAATCTGGTAAAGGTCGTGAGAAATGCCACCACCTCTGGGTGACAATAACATGCCTAGATTCTTATATTAATTTTCATAACTCCCCCCATTCTTTTAAAATTTTTCTCTTTGAGCATTTATTTTGACAATCCTTAATGTTATGTCCCACATTCCACGCAGAGTTTAATTACATAATGTTCATATTAAAAAGCTACTTCAGAAGGAATCCATCCCAAAGTGAATACTTTCTCTCCCTTGCAGTATAAGAAGCAAAGGCAATATCAAATTATTATTTCATAAAACTAGTGATCTGTTGCGTCTGTTTCCTCATCCAAGATACCAGAAAAGAAAAAGTGGAGGTTCTCTAACAACAACATTTGCTCTCTATATGTTCGCTAAGTAAATAAATTATGTATTTCATTAAATGGAACAAGTCATGGGTAAGACAAGCCAAAGTCCAATCAATAGGCAGACTTGAAACTAAATAACACTTCTAATTCTTCCACCAACATAGATCGAAGGAATAAGGCAAGCCTCTTGCTTAATATCAGGCAATTAAGCTAAAATTAGCAACAAGAAGAATGAGTTATAAGTTACTATTATCTACTTTTTAGCTTCATACTAGTGGTTATTTCTGTTGCCTAATTTTTCATGACGGGAATGTATATGTCTTTCTCGTATGAATATCAAAAAGAAAAGAAATTGCAATGACGAAAAGTGGAAAGAAAAAATTTGGAATTCTTGATAGTTCCACGCAGGGATAATTCCATTTGATTTTAGCTTATATGAGTGGCTGACACCATGAAATTAAACTAATAAATCAAGATAAGCAAAAATAATTGTGAACCTGCTTCTAACCAATTAAAGAGCACTAAGTAAAATTAGTTTATGAAATTAAGCATCAGCGGAAGCGCCCTTGAAACCAGAATGATAAACTTGATTGTTGTAAATCACTGACAAAAAGATATTATCTCAAGTACACGTCTACCATAACATCAAATGTTGCAACAAATGGCCGAGACTTCATAGGTATAACATACAATTTCTTCTTTATAATGATATTATATGTACATTCAATAGGAAAAGGGAAGATTTTAGCGGTCATCCTATGTTTGAACTTAATGGAAGTAAAGTAACAACATACCATTTCAGAGTAGCTTAGATCATAAAGGTCTTCATCATGGGCCCAATCATCCATACTAAATTCTGGTAGGGAGCGGCAACCATTGGCATAAAGCCATTGGCCTTTTTCAATTTTTCGACAATTAGGACATTGCATAGCACCCTTTATATTGAATGCTGAACCAATACAATCTGAAGATATCCGTGAACAAAAAGTATTAGTGAATCAAGGGAAAAAAGACAAGGTATTTGTTTGTAAAAGCTAAGTATTACCACAAGCAAGCAATCATGGTTCTTTAAACTTGCCTCTATCAGAAAATAAAGCACAACAATATGAAGATACGTTTAAGCTGCTATTCTTCTGAATAGGAGGCAAAAATTTGCCAATCTTTATTCGAAAAACTTACTTAAAACATGCTATTTGATGTATAAAATGGAGGTTACATATACATTTCACCCTAGGCTAAGCTTTGGTGTGCAATAGGTTTTAAAAGTAAACAATTAGTACAAATTTTTGCACGAGCGAGCTATTTTCATGGTTCTTTCTTATTTGCATGATAAATTAAAGACCAAATTGTTACTAATGAAAATTGGTTATTGAGGTAGAAACCTCAGTTAGCTCATGAGACTATATTACAGCTCAGAATGAACCATAATTGGTAGAAAACATGAGTCAATAACAATGGCTCCTTGGCAAATTAGCTCTAAAATCAAAACACTTGTTCTAAAAACACTAAAGTTTAAAACTAATGAATTCGAAAATCCTAGACAATCGGACCTTAAATGCAAAATGAACTCCACATTGAACTTGAATATCATACATTTTTCAGCTGACATAATTGGGAATTGGCACACAAGGGAAATGCACCTAAGCTAAAAATCCATTCCTAATTCCTACCTAATCAAGGCCTAATTTCTCAACTTCTCCAAATCTAAATAGCAGCATCTTAATAATTTGAATCTGAATGTAAAATTAGCATTGCACAAAACAAAAATTAACTAAATAGCACAAAAGGATAGCTATGTGATTGTCAAAAGAAGGATCCAACATGAAATATATCTAAACAAAACACCATTTCTGAAAACTCACTAATAATTCTCAATCTATATTATCTACGTAATATAATTTAATTCCCCTATCTAATGAAATTATTGAAATTCCATCTAATAATTCAAAAACCAAAACAAATAATATACTGATTCTTATCACCAATCCAAACAAAACAAACAATTAAACAATACCCACAACAACATTGTTCTCAGATCTCAACATTTCCAATCCAAAAAGCTTCAAAAGGTTAAAACCCAAAAGAGAAAAAAATTCAATAAAAATCCAAACTTTACCCAAATGGAATTGGTGTCCACATTGAAGCCTTGCCCACGATCGATCCCCGTTATCGGTCACCACCTCAAGACAAATCGAACAGGAAACCGAGCCAAACGACTTCCCACATCCTCCTCCACCACAATCACCGTCCACATCTCCACCGTCTCCGTCATCAACCACCACATCATTATCGCTGTTACCCAAACCCATCACACCCAGAAGACTAAAAAACAAAAACGGAAATACCCAGAAATTAAACTGTTTAATTCCTCCACCTTTCCTTCTTTCCTTTCTCTACAATTAGCAGAACCTTATACAAATTAATTTAACAAAAATTGGGAAAAATTTAGCAAATTATATCGCAGAATAGGCTTAATCGATACAATAGATAGATGGGTATGAAGATTTTGATGGGTCAGAGTAATTTTTTTTTGATCAAAGATTTAATCTTTTTCGCTTGTTTCTTCTTCTTCCTCTTCTTCTTCTCTTTTGTTGGGTTTGTCTCTCTCTCTCCCCTCTCTCTCTCCTCTCTCTATGTCGTGAGAAGGTTTCGTGCCGTTAGATTTGGGAGGTTGGATTGCTGTTGGGGTCGTAATAACCGCTGTCCAAAGGAGCATGTGATAAATGGTTGAGATTAATCCGTAAGTGTGTGATGAGCGGTTGAGATTTATCTGTTTTGAGTAAGGATTTGATAGTAGTTTGACAGAAGTTGTTGCTAAAATCAGTATATGTATTACTTTTTATTTTTCTTCTTTATTTTAATTATTTTTTATTTTATCTTATTAATCATACATAACTATTAATTAACTGGCTTAAGCCAGGATTTGTGTTAATTAATTAAAAAATTTGGTTCTTTATTGGGTGGCTATATAGTGGGTGGGTCAATTGAGTATTAGTGGAAATGAAATAGGAGCTGGATTTGGGTTGTGTATCATGTGCTTTCTTTGACACCAAATTACATATATTATGCATGAAAAATAATCATAATTTTTTTTTTAAATAAACTAAATATTTGCAATGCTAACTTTTTTTTTTTAAAAATTTATTTATGAGCAAGCGAAGACAAAACGATAAAGTTGTTGCCATGAGTTTGAGCTGTGGAATCGTAAATACGAGATGTATTTATGCAACAAAGTATATTTTAGCCCTGTTTTGTAATAATTTTTCAAATAACTTTTAATATTTTGACTAATTAAAATGTAAAAGTCAATATTATTTTTTAGATTTCATTAGAATAGTTTTTAACTATTTTTTAATTATTTAAGTAATATTTTATAAAAACCTGAATCTCGAAAATTGTTAAGGTTTTATAAATAATTACAACAAATTGTTAAGGATACTCAAAAGAACGAGTTTTGTTCAATGATAGTGTGAAGTGTTTTTACTATTCTTGGTATTAAAATATTAGTTTAGATAGAAATTGCTAAGGGTAGGATTGGAATTATATATTCCTTTTGCATTGAGGAAGTTATTCTTAATAGGAAAATTACTTTTCTCTTCATGTTCATGTGCATGAATAATAGTATAAAGTACATTAAACAAAAGGGCAATCATGGAATTTAGAAGGTCATACTTTTGCACTTGAGATAAATTAGTAATTTGATATTGGATTTGATTGGTGGTTTGTTGAATACTATGAAGAAAACTTAAATTACAAGTCATGTTAAATATTGTTCCCAACTAAAGGTTGAAAATGGAGTGTGGAAATTCAACAATTTAATGATAAAAACATACTAAACACATGTTCAATAAACATTTTAGTTATTCGGTTCACTTCGGTTCTCATACACCTAAAACCGAATGCCGAATCAAACCAATCGATTTTTACATTTTTAGAACCGCAGACTGAATCGAACTATTCGGTTAACCGAATTTCGTTTTCGGTTTTTGATTTTTTGTGCTTACCCCTACTTAATAAGTGTTCATTCCATTAATTATTTATCAATTTGATGTAATTATATTAAAATATTTTGAAAAGAATTGATTAAACAATTGGCTGTATTTTAGTATAATGATTAATTAACTAAAGCAAAAATTCTGAAACTTATAAATTTTAGATTCTTTTTCTCTTAACAAAAAGTTTGAATTATGATTTTGTAGTACAAAATGATAATTTATGATTATATTCAGATAAAGACTAAAGAGATGTCAAAAAAAGTTAGGAAAGGGAGGGGAGACAGCACAACATTGTTAGGACTATTAAGACTGAAAAAAGGTTTTTAATACACATTTTGAACTGAACTCTATGATTAAGATTGGAACCAAATACAGATTGGTAAAAAGTAAAGTAGAGATTCAACTATATCTGTAATATGTAATGTAGGGTCGTG
>CATIWJ010448094.1:0-12067 GCA_949640765.1 Croton laevigatus | reverse complement strand
TTTCATAGTCTAAATAATTTATTTGGGTCCCTAAATATAATTAATTTCAAAATAAATTTATTTTATTTAATTAAATAGGCTGAAGGACCCAATTGAAAAGATAAATACAGTTCAGGGGTCAATACCTAAGAGGAAGGGCCTGGTTGAAAACACGTGGAAACTATCGGGGGCCTCGGTGCAATATTTAAAAGTTAAGGCGCCGATTCTGAAGACGCCAAATAGAACGGCGTCGTTTTGAAATCGAGCCAGGCCGAATTCTGAATCAACTCAACTGACCGAACCGAAAACTCAAATCAAACCGTCGTCTTCTTCACCAGATTTCTGCAACTTTTTACTATTCATGCCGGAACTTTAAACTCAATTTTCTCCACTTTCCGTCGACCAAACTCAGCAAATGATATACTGATCTCTTCGTTTTGACGGTGGCTATCGTTTGGTGGTATTATTTTGGTCGGAAACAGATCATAATTGGATGGAATTGAGCTTGAACGTCCTATCTGTTCAAGATGAAATGAGACTTTTTGGCGGCCGTTCAAGGAGTTTCCGGTGCTCTTGATGATCCTCGGACTCTCAGAAGTTGTTTGATGGTGTTGTTTCTAAACTTAATGTAAGATAATAAATATAGCATATATTCTCTTTTCTCTGCTTTTATTTTCATTTGCAGGGTATTTTTTTCCCTCTCTTTTCTTTTAAATTTTCTATTTCTGATTGCCTTCAAATCCATTTATCATCCACTTTACTGCTTCGTTTGTCAACAATTCAGAATTCTTTATTCAATTCCACCACCCATTGTTGACAAATTTATCAATTCTTTCTTTGGTCGGTGTTTAACAACGTCTGCTGCCAACTTCACTTTCAATTCTCTAGTCTACTCCTTTGAATGGAAAAATATAATCTGTATATTTCTTTGTTTTCCATTTGTCAACAAATAGCTTTATTTTTCTTGCCAATTCTCAACAAAAACAACGTATAACTATTTGATGTTACTATTTGGCACTATTCATATTATATTTTTCGGTAATGTAAAAATTAACGGACCGCGCTGTTGGATTTATTATATTTTTCTGGTCATCGTGGTATATTTATTTTTTAAAATAATTATACGAATGATGTACTTCTATCGGACTGGCTAGACTACTAATAAAATTCTGTCTTAAATTTGCTAATGATATTTTTATCCTTAACTATTTGTCTTATTTACATATAAGATAAATTACTATAATATCCTTAACTATTCTTCTTATTTACTTAAATACTATTAGTTGAAAAATATCCTTTTTATTTATTTATTTATTTTATTATTATTATTTTTATTATTATTATTATTATTACATAAATCTCTTTTTAATTTAAAATTGATATTTCAAAAATTAGGGTGTTACATGTATCATATACCTATCACATACAGTAAACAATATCAGCACATATCACAGTAACACAGTACCACAATTCATATGTTTGCAACAAATAATTTAATTACAAAGATATGCAAGTGAATGTACTTATTTACGAAGGCAATTGTTTATTTACTTCGCTTTACAAGATATTTAGCGGAATTCGGGATAAGGAAAATCAAATGGATCAACTGAATAATGGTCATAAATTCAATAATCACAGTACGATTATACTGAAGCTACTGAATAAATTTCAATATCAAATGATAGCCAGACACATGTCATGGAAGGCAGGACTATATAGCATAAATTTGGCCTTTTAATATAGATATTAAAGAATGTGACAATAGTAGTCTTTTTTTTTTTTTTAAGTTTCAAAATTATATATATATATATATATTTTTTTTAAATTTTCAAAACCACATATGGCTCTTTTTTAAATTTCAAATGATAAAAATGACCCTTTTTATTTAAGTGATAAAAATGATCTTTTTCAATTTTAAGTGACAAAAATTGCCTTTTTAATGTTTAAGTAATAAAAATGACCTTTAATATTAAAGGACAAAAATAGTTTTGTTTTAATGAATATTCAACAAGTGTTCAATACATATTCAATACATGTTCAAAACATCAAATGAAGAAACAAAAAATTCCTAACATGCCTAAAATATCAAATTTCTCTGTTTCACTTCATTAACAGCTTGAATTTGAATACAAGTGCCTTCTACATGCTTTATTACGGCTGGAAACAGAACATCAATTGTAGATTCAACAATTATTAATATCTTCAGCAAGCTATCTTCAAGGCATTTTTATTCTCTTAGCAAAGTTGCCATTTTTGCCATCGGGTTCACTATCATTGCAGTAGTCGCGAAGAAGAAGAATCAATTTGTTTCCTTAATTCAATTATCCTTATCTATTTAGGAAGTTGTATTTTTATATTCCTATTTAGTCTATAATTATTAATTAAATTATATGGTAGTAGGATAAGTAATTTGTTACCTTATTAGATTAGAATATTTATTTTCCTATTTAGATTAGGTTTAGGTTATATTCCTATTTAGTATTTATTTTCCTTATTATATTAAGTTTAAGATTTTTATTTTGCCTATATAAGGCATATTTTGTTATCTTGTAAGGGACAGTTTTTGAGTTTTGAATATTTTATAAAATTGAGAGTGTTTTCTCTTCTTGCCTATCTTCCGGTATTCATAGGTTGAATCAACGGATTATAGATGCCGTAATTTCTGGGTATTCGTGCATCGAATCAACAGATCTTAGGAGGGTTGTTTTCCGGTATTTGTGGGCGAATCAACGGATTACAATGGATTACTTGTTCGATTGGATTGTTTCTTAGAGTTTGGATCTTTTGTTGATTATTCCGCTACATCAGTTTGGTATCAAAGCTTATCGCTTAATTCCTACCATTAAGCGACCGATCCTTGATTTTAGATATGCAATTATGACATTGAAGGAAATCGAGATTGATGTGGATACCGATTGGACAAAGCCGCCGGTGTTTGATGTCTATTCAGATGAGCTAGAGGAGACCGTTTATGTTGCTGTTCTCGGTTTCTTTCGTGAGAATTTTTATATTGATGAAAGAGCACAACCAGTACATTTGTTTGGGTGTGATGAAGATCGAATTAATAATTTTT
The DNA here is from genome assembly GCA_949640765.1 of Croton laevigatus. Taxonomy (NCBI): domain Eukaryota; kingdom Viridiplantae; phylum Streptophyta; class Magnoliopsida; order Malpighiales; family Euphorbiaceae; genus Croton; species Croton laevigatus. Next base: position 9,015 of record CATIWJ010448094.1, on the reverse strand, counting down.
CTAATGAGATTATTGACATTATTTGCTCTAATGATCCTAAGCCTACAAAAGTATTAATTTTTAAGGCAAATGTCACACTTTAATGGAGTTCATATTTCCTACATCAAGTAAGAAAACGTTGTTGCTGAAGGCTTCAATAATAATTTTTATTCTGCTTCATTGCAAAATTCGAGGACAAATTTTTTCAGAAGAATGGGTGAATGATGAAGAAGAAGAATCAATTTGTTTCCTTAATTCAATTATCCTTGTCTATTTAGGAAGTTGTATTTTTATATTACTATTTAGTCTATAATTATTAATTAAATTATATGGTAGTAGGATAAGTAATTTGTTACCTTATTAGATTAAAATATTTATTTTCCTATTTAGATTAGGTTTATGTTATATTCCTATTTAGTATTCATTTTCCTTATTAGATTAAGTTTAAGGTTTTTATTTTGCCTACATAAGGCATATTTTGTTATCTTGTAAGGGACAGTGTTTGAGTTCTGAATATTTTATAAAATTGAGAGTGTTCTCTCTTTTTGCCTATCTTCCGGTATTCATAAGTTGAATCAACGGATTGTAGATGCCTTAATTTCTGGGTATTCGTGTGTCGAATCAACAGATCTTAGGAGGGTTGTTTTCCAGTATTCGTGGGTGAATCAACGGATTACAACGGGTTGCTTGTTCGATTGGATTGTTTCTTAGAGTTGGGATCTTTTGTTGATTATTCAGCTACATCAGTAGTCTTCAAGGCTTCTTTTGCTTGTAACAGAATTATTTCCACAGCGTAGAGTTAAGTTCTCAAGTCTATTGTATTGGATTAATTCACCAACATCATGATCATATATTATCCAAAATCCACAGTTCTTCATCTTCAATTCCTTTGAGTAAAATGACATCTTTATCTTTTTACTCACTTCCCACCAATTTACACTACTTCTCCCTGGTATGAAATTGAACCACATGTGTCTGAAACATTATTGCTTGAACCAATTTAGACTACTTATAGGGCATAACAAGCAAAACTTTTTTGACCATATATAAGTCGTTTATTTGGAATTGTAACTAACCAAAAAGAAAAAAGATGAGTCAAAACGAAGTAAAAGCATCATAAAAAAAAGGTAGTATTAAAGGGAAAAAAAAACCTAAAAATGTGTTAGTAGTTTGAGGTTTTACTTAGATACTGATGGTTTTTTGTTTTTGAAAGTTAAAAACTGATGGTTAAAATGGCTGTCATATATAGCACTATCATTTTAATATTTTATGGGTTGATATTTTGTCAAATGGTTCAGTTACTGTTGTAACATTCTAGAATCAATTCTTTTGTATATATGTTGTTTTTCAAAATCAGAAAAATAGAATAAAATGTGATGTTCTTCAAGAAGCGTTCTCTGCTCTTCCTTCTCTAAAGAAACTATTTCATGTTTATGTTGAAACTAGAAACCAACAGCAGTATTAGAGCTCTAATTTCTTAAGGAAGCTATGAGATTTATTAGGTCTGCCATTTTTTCTTGAAGGATAGGAGTGAAAAACAGAGCATGGCGTCAACTAGTTTTGCGGCAACGTCACCACCGCATTTCACTAGAGAAAATTACCAAGGGTGGGCAATTCGTATGAAGGTTTTGAATATGTGGGTTGTGGTGGAGATTGGCAATGATCCAACACCATTGGGTAGAGATCTATCTTTAGCTCAAATCAAGAATTATGAAGAAGAAAAATCAAGAAAACCTAAGGCACTTACAGTGATCCATTCAGCTCTTTCTGATGCTTTTTTCACAAGAATAATGACTTGTGAAAACCCTAAGGAGGTTTGGAACAAGTTAAAAGAAGAATTTGAAGGTAATGACAGATTCAAGGCTGTGAAATTGCTCACTCTAGAGAGGGAATTTGAAATTTTAAAAATGAAGGGGTCAGAATCAGTCAAAGACTATGCTGCAAAGTTGCTAGAGCTGGTCAACAAAATCAGATTGCATGGTGAGACTTTTAAGGACTCAAAGGTTGTGGATAAATTCCTTATTAGTCTTCCAAAAAGGTTTGAATCTAAAGTTTCGGCTATTGAAGAGTTTTATGACCTAAAGAAGCTTTCAGTTTTAGTACTGATAAGCAAATTGCAAGCTCAAGAAGAGAGGGCTATAATGAGGAATGGAGATACATATAAATGTGCTTTTCATGCAAAGCACACTAAGAAGCAAAATGAAAAAGATGGAAAAAGGGCTATCAACAGGTCATCAAAAGGTAAAAGTGTATCAGATGATAAAGGTGCACCGAAAAAGGACAAGTATCCTTCTTGTAGTATTTGCAAGAGGATGAATCACTTAGAGAAAGACTGCTACTTCAAAGGTAAACCGCCCATACAATGTAGAGTTTGCAAGAAATTGCAGAGCTAAGCAAAATCAAGCTCCGCAATATAACAAACAGCCAGCATCTTATTAAGTTAATTTCACCAATAAGAATGAAGAACCAATAAAAAATTTATTCATGGCTGTGCATGATTATAAAGAGCCGAAAGATGAAGTTTGGTACGTTAACAATGGATATACCAGCCATATGACAACAAATGCAGATTATTTTGGGCATCTTGATCAATCCTACAATACAAGAGTCAAGCTTGGGAATGGTCACTTCATCAGGTCGCAAGGAAAAGGCATTTCTGTCCATACTAAAAATGGTACTAAATCTATTAATGATGTTCTTTACATGCATGATTTGCATCAAAGTTTATTAAGTGTGGGGCAAATGCTTGAAAATGGATATGCTCTTCATTTTAGAGATAAAACATGCTCAATTTATGACCCTTTTAATTGTGAAATAACTAAAATCAAAATAGTGAATAGAACATTTGCTTTTTCATGAAATTTAATTTTTGATCATACTAACGTAGCTAAAAACGATGATACATAGCTATGGCATAATAGATATGGGCATGCTAACCTATATATACTCATTAAAGAAGTTGCAGTCAAAAGGGTTAACAAGAGATTTGCCTGAAATCTCTTTAAGTGATCACATATGCAGCTTATGTCAGGTTGGGAAATAACACAGGCAAGTTTTTCCTAATGTTGTAGAAGGGAGAGCTAAGGAGAAGCTTGAATTGGTATGGACTAATAAAGATAGCATTATTGAGCGAAAATAAATATTTTGTCTTGTCTATTGATGATTTGACAAGAATGGTGTGGGTGAACTTTATTAGAAGTAAAAAGGAGGTATTTCATGTCTTTAAAAAATTTCAAAAACCTTGTTGAAACCCAAAGTGGATGTAAACTAAAGACCTTGAGGTCAGACAATGGAGGTGAGTATATACCTCAAGGGAGTTTGAAGACTATTGTGCCGAAATGGAAATTAATCATTAATTGACAGTGGTTTATACACCTGATCAAAATGGTGTATCCGAAAGGAAATCCCGGACAGTTCTTGAAATGGCCGGGTGCATGCTCATAGAGAATAAATTACCCCAAATTTTTTGGGGAGAAGCTATTTATATATCTGTTTACTTGCAGAAAAGACTCCCAACTAAGTCTATTGAAGAGCTAATGACGATTAAAGCTTGGAGTGGTGTCAATCCATCAGCAAAGCACCTTAAAACCTTTAGTTCTATTTGTTATACACACATTCCAGAGCTAAAAGGAGTAAAATGGATAAAAAAAATAAGTGAAATGGGCATTTCTTTTGGTTATGCAACAAAATCCAAAGGTTATAGGGTGTATAACTTGCAAATACATAATATTTCAGTGAGTAGAGATGTTATTTTTGATGAAAATTCTCACTGGAATTGGGAGCTAAAGAAAATTGAAAGGGATGGTTTCAATCATGACCTTGCAAATTCAACTAAAAATTAGTCTTCACCCTTTAATGTCAAATCAAGTAATTCTCCTCCACCTGCAGTAACAGTAGAGTCAATCACATATTCTAATGTTATAAAAGTCAAGCCTCTAGCTGAAATTTATAAAAAATGCAATCTTGCTATAGTAAAGCCCATTACATACAATGAAGCATCTAAGCATAAAGCTTGGCGAGAAGCAATGAATGATGAATTGGCCAAGATTTATAGAAATGGGACTTGGAGTTTAGTTGACAAGCCCGAAGGAAAGAATGTCATTGGTGTTGAATTGGTATATCTTAATTTTTTTTAAACTATTACTAATACTTTGAAATTTAGGGTTTTAATATTGTTATTATTTTATTATTACTCTGCTTGAGATGTGTTTATTACTTTTCAAATTATTAATTTTCAAACCCTTATATGATTAAATTGAATACTTAATACAAAACAAAAATAATTATAATTTAAATCAAACCTTCTCTTTCCTTTTCAATCATTAATCCTAATCTAATTAAAACAACTCATCACCTATAACATAACATGTAGTTAAAAGCGCAGCCCTTGGAAATATCTATAGGTATGTGAAAATTTCTACTTCCAAATCTACATATCGTGGGCGTGAAAATTGTCCAAACATCCAAATTATTTCCCCTTTCATAATTCCTTCGTCTTATAATATATAGAAATGTTGCAATATTAGAAATCCTTCTCAGTTTTGGAATATGAATTTGCAACCAATAGTACCCAAATTTTTTATTTTGTAGAATACGATTATTAATATAAATTAAAATATTATTCATTAATAGTATTACTTATTAAAATATGATTTGAATATAATTAATTAATTATGAATAATTATATAGTATTTCATATTAGAGTATAATTTAAATTTAATTAATTAATAATTGAAATATTATTTTTTATTAAAATATAATTTGAATTTAATTAATTAATAATTAAAATAATATTTCTTATTAGAATATAATTTGAATTTCATTAAGTAATTATTAAAATAATATTCCTTATTAGAATATGATTTGAATTTAATTAATTAATTATTATAACTAATTATATATAGACAACTTTATCCTTGACAATATAAATTTTATAGAAGCATTTTGAATATATATATATATATATATATATATATATATATATATATATATATATATATATATATAAATAGCTTAATTTTTTACTAGCTCACAGCTTGAGTGTGTGCGCTAACATGCCATATGTGCGAGTACACCAATTATAAGTGTAAGCTCTTAATGCGACTTTAGATTGTGAGCTGGATTTATGTATAACACTACAACAAAAACATTTAAAAGTAGATTAATCTCAGATAAAATTAACGAATGTTAGTCACAAGTGTAAATTAACTTCCGAACAAAATTAATAGAAGTGAAAATGGATTGAAGAGAAGTGAAAATTGTAATTACAAGCCACTCCATATATAATCAACGAAAATGGATTACAATTGTGGATTGCAAGTGTCTGTTAAGATATAATCAACTAAACGACTGTGGATGGATGAGGCAAACTCCTTTGGAGGGAATCAATAAGGAAATTGTGCGATTTGGCGCAAAAAACTTGAATCAAAGTGCATGATCAATAAAACAAACAATTGTAATTTTATTAGAACAAACCTTTGGACAAGGATCAAACAAAGATTTGTATTTAAGTTAGTGTTGTAGACACTTAGGACAAAGATCGACAAAGTTGTCTATACAGAGGACAAAGTTTAAAGGCAATGGGTCTGTACTGTGTACACTTTACAGATTTATCATTCCAACGTCAACTTAAGAACAAACTAAAATACCAAAACCTAAAATGGACAGGGCTTTGATATTTGACCTACCAAACTACTAAATGCTCAAAATAGTAAAGCTAAATACGTATTAATTAACCTAGGCTAACTAAACCAAACCAAACCCAATCAAATCAAGTTGAATTGAAAAATTTAATAAAAATTACTAACTCTTGATTTTTTTAATTTTTTACACTGAAATCAGCATGATTGTATTCAAGTTTGGTGTTGATAGTTTGATGGTTAAATTAGGTAGATTAAAATATTTTTATGTTAGTTATAAAGTATGATTACTATACTTAATTTATATATAAATAATACTTTAATCTACCCAACCCAACCCGTCAAACTATGAACACCAAACTTGAATCTAATCATGCTGATTTCAGTGTAAAGAAATGAAAAAAACAGAGGTAGTATCTACTAATTCATGAATTTTGAAAAAAATATATCAATATTTCAAACAAAAGTTAAAAGTTTAAATAACAACTAACAAATAGGTTTGTAAATAAACTAATATGCTCGTGTACAGTTCAAAGTTGTGCTCGCAAAAGATTGTTATTAGAATTCGTTTGTTTTGTTAATGTCCACAACACCTAGAATAAGTATTGGACAGAAATTTTCTCAACCCTTGTGAAACATTTTACACCTGATAGGGAATAGATTGTCTTGGCTTTTTGTGTTTAGTTTTATATTTTTATTATGTATACGTGTATATAAAATAGAAAGAGCGATGACGAAATTAATTATTATTAAGAACCACATAAAACATTAAGCACATGTATAAAAAATTTTAGTAAATTTTCTATACCAGTAAATTATTTTCCCTACATATATTTCTTAATAGCATGGCGGAAAAGACCGAAATGCCTTCTCATCCCTATCTTTAATTAGAATGTTCAATCTCTAATCATATAAAAATTTGCGACTTGGGGTTATTATTTTTACATTCTATTGCCAATTTAAAACACTTATCTATATGTTATCAGCTCGATTCATAAATATATAATGATAAGTATAGCTTAAAATAAGTAGAAGTTCAATCCCTTGGTAAGTTTGCCACCTGTGCTCTTCGATTCTTCAGTACCAAATTCCATCCATTTGTTACTTAACCAAAGCACAGGTGACTCTAAACTTCGGCAAGATACAGAAGAACAAAATTTAATCTGTAATAAGCCCTAGAGGAACACTAATTCATACAATGAAAATTAAAGGAATGAAGAAAAAAGCATGCACTTGCTGATAATAAATTGCTTAAATATGGTACTTGAATCAAATTCCAAATGCTGTCCATTTTAACATATTTGTAGATATTAACACCTAAATCTTCTGCTGCTGTACCAAATAAAACCTGCAGAGAATGAAGCTTCGAAGGGGAAAAAAAAATAATAAAAGCAGAAACTCTGAATTACAAAATGCAAAAATCACTCCATGGAATTAACAAGACATTTTCATTCTCTTGCCACCAATGATGTCCTCGCAACAATTATCATGACTTCTCTTGCTTGTATCACAGGGGAGACCTGAGTTCCCTAGTCTCTTGCACTGGAACATTTCAATACCATCATGATCATATAGTAAGCGTAATCCACAGTACTTCACCTTCAATCCATTTGAAGAAAATGACATCTTGATTTTTTTACTTGCTTTCTCCCAATCTGCAACTTCACTATTTAAAGAGATCCCACCTATGATGTTCAACCAAATTTCATTTGTATTGCCTACAGCATTTCCTGAGAAATTTGTGTTAAAACGACCCAAAAATAACTGTTGATCTGACACAATCGATGCATGTAAATCACAGAAGAGGCACACACTTTCTGAGTATGGAATCTCACTCACTTCTGATACTGCACAAATTGCTAATCCCCTCCACTTGTTATTAAACCAATTTGAAGGCAGCTGCACTTCCATTGAGGATCCTATGCCTCTATAGTTGAACCATTCAGGTACTTCATCTCCAGATAAACACATTGTTACATGAGAGAGTGGATTTATTAATCCCTGGATTAATGTTCAAAAATAAAAATAAATTATAAGTTTATTCATTTAAGATCTATTTTGAAAGATAAAAAAATGTTGTGTGTTCAAAGAGAGAAACCTGAGAGTTATGCTTTAACAAGTAATGGAGGTAAGTTGTCAGCCTCGTTGATGCTGTGCAATTTCCGTGTTGAACCTCAACCAACTGGATGTGATTCACGAAAGTGAAATGTGACTGTATCAAATCCTCTTTTTCAAGTGGATTTTGTGAGGCTGAAACTTCAACAATTAGATTAAAGATAGTTGATGAGGAACCGGGCATAGAGTGAAGCCTTGCACAGTAAGGAAAGCAAAGGTTTTCTAATCTATAACGCCTAGTCAGCTGTGAAGTTTTTAAGGAAGAACAACCATATAAGCTGAGAAAATATATATTGGATGGAAGGTTTTCTAATGACTTTAGCCTCTGGCAGTTGCATATGCGAAGTATGTAAAGCCGGGAAAGATGACCCATGCTTGAAGGTAAGCTTACAATGTTATTTCCACATAGATTGAGTTGTTCTAGCATAGGGAAGCCACTAAGGTCACTGGGAATCGCTCCATCAGAAAGATTGCAATAACTTAAATCTAGATAATTCAAAAAGCATAAAGTTGAAAGAGAAGGAAACAACACAGCTGTGGGATTTCGATTTTTCAGAGTCCAAGGCATCAACCATGATCGAAAATGGAAACCAGATTCCATTTGTTGTTCACCAATTCCAACTGCATCCAACTCCACCAAACTGGTCATGTTCTCAAACTTATCTGGAAGTTTCTTAAGTTTTGAACAGCTATGCAAGATAAGAGTCTTGAGGGACTTTAAGTCACAAATGCTATTTGGAAGAGTGACAAGGTTTATGCACCTCTTGAGGTTTAGAAGAATAAGTTTTTCCAGAACTCCAATAGACCAGTGAACTTCACGCAGACGCACACATCCTTCAAGATGCAATTCCTCAAGATTTGGGACCTCTTGGAAGTCTGGGCTTTTGACTAAACTTCTTGAGTAGCTAAGATCAATGATCTTCAGAGACTTGATGGGCTGTAACAAGTTATGCCACAAATAAGTTATTTAATTATTCAATACCGATTTGGTCAAAAACTTAAATCAAGAATCACCTACTTTTATTGATCTCTTCCACAGTTGTTCAATATTACTGAATTGCATATAGAGTTGGACGAGTTCATCTGGTTGAAAACTTGAAGGTAAAAAATTGAAAGGATATTTGTGCCATTCCAAGTATCTTAATTCATTGGGAAGGTATTCAATATCATGAGAGATGGGTATGTCTTGAAGTATGAGCAATCTTAGCTCCTTCATTTTTGTGAACATTGTAGCCCTCAAGCATTCCTCTTCTAGTTTCCATGAATTCAGCACTAAAGCCTT
>CATIWJ010447900.1:0-27078 GCA_949640765.1 Croton laevigatus | reverse complement strand
TCGGATGCTCCATAAATCTGCTAATGAAACTGACAGCATACATGATATCCGGACGTGTTGCAGTCAAGTACATAAGACTTCCCACGATTTGCTTGTACATTGTGCTATTAACATCCATTCCACCTGGATCCTTCACAAGCTTCATGTTTTTGTCCATTGGAGTAGTGACAGCATTGCAATTAGTCATCTGAAATTTGTTTAGAACTTCTTGAACGTATTTCTTCTGACAAAGAAAAATTCCAGAACCTGATTGCACTATTTTTATGCCAAGAAAATAATGCATCATACCAAGATCACTCATATCAAACTCAAGCATCATTGATTGTTTGAATTTTTTAAGCATGGCTTCATCTCCTCCAGTAAAAATTAAATCATCTACATACAAGAATACTATAATCATATGTGAAAGAATCCCACATTGGAAAGGAGTATGGTCTTAATGAGATTTATAAGGCTGGGCAATCCTCACCTGTCAATTCGGGTTTTCAGGTGAGTTAGGCTCAGATTCTTATCAAAACTAGCTATTACTTTTTAATTGTAGGTAATTTAGTGGACCAAATTATTTTTCTTTCTAAAGAAAATCTGGTCATTTATGAGTGATTTTATAGTTATGGATATATGACCTTTTCTGATATTAAACTATAAATTTATAAACTTTTGATATTATACTACAAATTTATAAACTGGTAACAAAAAAATCAAGAACTAACCATATAATAAAAAATAGGTCACAATAGTGTGCATATGTTTGAATGATCATGATTTTAGGGTAATTGAAATTGTTTGAGGGTTTGAGTGACTAATTCTTCAATAATTCCATTGATTATTACAATATTATATCAATTTTCATTCAAAAACTTGCTTAAATCCATAAACTTAATTGAGAATCTCTATTGATTTTAAATACATGATCATAATTTTATGGATAATTGAACTTGATCTAATGTTTTAGTAAATAATTATTTAACAATTCCATTGATTCTCACAATATTATATCCATTTTCATTCAAAAATTTGCTTAATTCTGTGAACTTAATTGAAAATCTCTATTGATTTTAAGAGCATTATCATGATTTTATAGATAATTGAAATTGATCTATTGTTTTAGTGAGTAATTATTCAATAATTACATTGATTATCACAATATTATATCTTTTTTCATTTAAAAATTTGCTTAAATCCATAAGTTTAATTCATAATATCTATTGATCTTAGGTGCATGATCATTATTTTATAGATAATTGAACTAAATCTAGTATTTTAGAGAGTAGTTATTTAATTTCATTTAATTATCACAAGAATGTTTCCATTTTCATTGAAATACTTATATATAAGGCACATACTTTAAAAAAAATAAGACACATATTTACATAAAAGGGACCTATATCATAAAATGAGCCACATATTTATATAATAGTGACCCCAAAAACATGAAAAATTGGTTACATAAAAAAAAAAAAAAAGTAGGCCTTGTTTTGATAACATACTATCACCATTTTCATTCAGATAGTGGGATAATTATATCATAACAAAAGGTCTATTTCTTCTAATAATTGTGACATATACAAAAATAAGACCACATATTTACATAATAATGCCCTATACAAAAATGATTAACTTGTCCACATTATAAAAAAAAAAAAAAGTTCACATTTTGACATAATAGTAACTTAAATAAAAAAGAGTTTGCAGTCTGAAATGATTAACTGGTCATATAACAAAAAAATAAGTCACATATGAACATCATCATTTTGGTAAAAGCTGTTTAATTGGATGATTAACATCAAATGATGCTTACTACACAATATTAAAATCAACGGAAGGCAAATTATTGTCATTTAAGTGAAGTTATACCATATTTTGTTGGATTGAGTCAATCCCTCCAAGGTCATTTTCTTCCATAAAAAAAACTAGTGCTCAGTTTTGTTTGCTTATTAACTACTCTTAATATTCATTAGGGGCTCCTCCTATTTTTGGTGGAAAATGATCTTTTCTTTAGTGGGAAAGGTCCTTTTAAATGTTTCCACATTTTTTCTGATATTCAAATTAAAACATTTCACCTATAATCCTCCTTCAACTTAATTATCCACTCCCACGATATTCTTAATTTTTCCTCTTCCACCAACTTCTTTCTTTTTAAAGGGAAAAAGTTGCTTGCTTTCATTACTTTCTTCTTTGTCACATTATATTTGTTTATTTAATTTTTTTTAAAATTGTGGCATGTAATGATTATCATGTGTATTTATTTAATTTTTTTATTTACATCTTCGAGTGAGTGACCCTTTCCCAGACCCTGCGTAAATATGGAATATCTTTATGCACCGGAATGACTTTTTTTTTTAGTGCGTAATGATTAGTTACAAAAATGTGCTCCCTTCATTCCATTTATATAAACAATCTTCATTTGTGCAAGCTTATTAAGGAAACTACTTATACTTCATTCTAACTCCGAAATACTTATTTTCATCTAATAATTACATCCACAATAAAAAATACTATATACATCTAATTATTACATATCACAATAAAAAAATTAAATAAATACACATGATGTTTCATTGAAAGAATAAAGTATTCTTGAGGAACCACTGAAAGCATATTCTATAATTAATAATAAAATCATCGCTGATCGATGATCCGTTGTAGTCTAGTCGGTTAGGATATTCGGCTCTCACCCGAAAGACCCGGGTTCGATTCCCGGCAACGGAAAATTTTTTACCAGCTCCTCAATTTCTTTTATTTTAACTACTTTTAGATCTAATGTTCAGACTACAAATGCACACTGCTTTTAGATCTGATATTCAGTCTAGAAATACAATAATAACAGAAATCATAAAATTTGAACATTTTTAGCAACAATACAGTAAACATTTTGCATCACAGCACAATTTATTTGAAAAAAAAGGGTGGAGATGAGGACTAATTAATCTTTTCGTATTATTAACTTCAACACTTGATTAAGCATCAAATAGAGCAAACAAATTAGCAGCAGTGGAGAATTTGCAATCAAACCCTTAGGTGAAGCCCATGCCGAGCATTTAATAATATTAGGGACTCCAGAAAAAAACAAAAAATGAAGTAATATAATGTAAACATATTCTACTACTTATCTTTGATCCCTCATCAGAGACAACTGAGGCAAAAATTTTATAAATTTAAGGACTGGCAAAGTATAAAAATTGGTAGGATAGGAAAACAAATTCAACCCTGAAAAACTCTCTTCATAAATCCTTGCAAAGAACCCCCCATTCCAGCGCCAACAGCTTCAGCTAAATGCTTTGCCTGCAATATTATCATGGAACTATGATATGTTTTCCAGCGAAAATATAGTAACTGGATGTAAAACAGCAAGGTTTTTTTTCAGTGAGAATACCTCTTGAACAGTCTTTTTGAGATCGAAGGCATCTTTCACTCGATCATCCAAGAATGCCCATGTATCACGAAAATCTGTCAGAGTAAACACGTCACTAGATGCCCATGTATTAACCTTCTAACAAGCAGAATTATACAGAGAGGGCCAAAGAAAGAATGAATTAATTATATTTTAAATGCCATCCTCAATTAGAAAGTGACAATTACACACCTTAACACTATCAAACTGGAATCACTTCCATATTTCAATCACGAGGTGAAATTGATAAAGATTCGCTCAATGCTAAATCACAGATAAAAGTTTATTAACAAAAAACGAACCTGGAGAACTATCAGTCAGCATGTAAACCTCAGTTGTTGAGTAAATTCCTCCAAGAACAGTGCGCTTTACATACCAATCAACATCAGATCCTTCATCACCAGCAGCATGCCATATCTCGTCAATCAGTATCGCTCGCTGCTTAAAACTTGTTGGAACATTTGATGGGTGTGCCTGAAAAGAAGTCACATGAGAAAGGTGTTATGAGAATTCAGCTACACAAACTGTGAGTTAGCACTAATAAAAAGAGTACAGAAGAATGTACTTGGATGCTCAGAGCTTGGGGCCATTTTGATATGTAGGGAGCTTGCATTTCTAGGCGCATCTTAACAAGCTTCGAGACGCGTTCACTAGGTATCAAGTTCTGTAACTCCTCTTCAGAATCAATTCTATCAATAAGCCGTTGCAAGCACTCATCCATGAAAAACTAAAAACAGAAAAAAAAAAAACATGGCGCTATTAAAATTCTGATCCTGAATGACTACAACTAGCAAGAAATAATAAGTTCATATGCATCTCATAACTAATTGGCATAAGATGACAAAAAGCTAAAACTAAAAGTATAAAAAGCAAAGATATTTTCATCTCCTCTTCGCATAATCTGTAATGACAGGACTTGGCTAGGCAGCACAAAGAACAATATGATGATTAGTTAAAAACAAGTTCTTTCAATCCCAATGGAACTTAATAGATGTGCAAGTTTTGCAGACTCAGTAGGGCATTCCCTCAAAAAAAGTGTTGTAGAGGTTATAATATGTGTGTCAAATACTCCAAAGTATCGTTAATTCTTCAGAATACATGGTTCTTCAGTGGTAAAGGTAGGGTAATCATAGATTCAAATTAAGTTGCTAAACAAGAAGAAAAAGCTCCATCAAATGATGTAATGTAAATACAAGTTAATAGCATGGAATAGCTACCTCTAATCAATAAGTCTGAAAACAAATATAAATAAAACAGCATCAGACATCCAAAATCTGAAATTTGCTGATCTAAGAGCAATTGAATAGAATAGATATTTCATTTCCTCCATTTCCATTGACAGAAGAGAAAAGAAATCAAATTATAACTCTAATTTCCTCCAATTCTCTAAAATTATATCTCTTACAATCGGTGAGATATCGTTTATTTCCTTTTCCCTCTATATATATTGTTCCCTTTTCCGGTGCACAAACAAGGAATCAAACAAAAGCTTAGGGTAAAAACATATACCTCAACTAGTGCTGCTTCTTTGCGAGGGAAAGATCCAACAATAGCAGGAGAAACGCCACCGTCCCTTGCACCCGCAATCATGGCTTCTTCACTCCACCCCAACCGTATCTGCAAACATCCAATCATACCCAATTTCAAAAATCACCTTTTGCAAATCGAATCAATTTCATTCAATTTTCTGTTTCGCTTCTCACAGAGTATTCCTCAAATGGGGAAAAAAAAGTATCCTATGTTCAAATACAAACAAATAGGAATAGTGCAAACCACGTGGCGAAGAGAAGATTGAAGCACGCGAGCCTGTTCATCTCTGTATTGAACAATGGGTCTCCGCCTCTTGTGATGGTGATGGCGTGGAGCCTCTTCAGCCGTGGATGAAGCGGACCAACTGGACGACGACGTCGAAGTTGATTGTGATGATACGGGTGATTCCGCTTGCCTATTATGGTTTTGATTAGAGATTGACTGAGAACTCGATGAGGTACAAAATCGAGAACGGGTTACGATTAATTGAGGATTAAGGAATCTAAGACGGGCATCGGTACTCCTACCGACGGTTGTAGCAGAGAGCAACCGCCTCGCCGCAGTTCTATACATTCTAATTTTGAGGTCACTGTGACTGTGCTCAGTAGCTGGGTCAGAGGGCCATAATAGATACAGAAAAGAGCAGTCTTTTTTTAGGGTGAACTAAAATCTGAAGGCAGTTATCGGGGCTCCACGTAGCGTAATTTTATCATTCCACGTTATGATATAATGAACATAAATATACTTGTCTGTTATTAGAATTAAAATTAAAATACTTATAATTTAGAATTGTTTTCAATAGTCATTTTATTACTAAAAATTTATATAATACTAACTAATATGTAAACATGCTAAACAAAATCAAAGATGTTTTTGGGTTTCTAATGAAGTTTTGAGCAGAACCAAAATGTACTTACATTATGTTACTTGGAACACAACTTTACAGTATGTAAAAAATGAGGAAGAAAAAAGAAATATAGAAAATTGCCTCAGCGAAAATTCTAAGGAAGTACCCTTATGGATGAAGACCAATTTGTCCTCAAAGACCATGCATTAAGAAAGAAAGAAATATTTGTTAATAATGTACATCTTTGAGAGGAAGCCACACCCAAAATTGATAAAAAAAATCCCAAGAAATGCTGCAAATTTGGTCCCTTTTATATGGAATTTCTGAAATCTTTCTTTCTCCTCAGCTTATAAATGAAGAAAGGTGACATCTTCCCTAACAAATTAATTAAGCATATTTAACCTAGTAAAATGTGCATAATTAGAACTTAATGAAATTCCTCATTAAATTAACCCTTTAGTTCCCCTATCCTCCTAATAGCTTCCTTCATATCTAATCGTAGTGCAGTGTTACTTTCAGCACAAGCTGCCCCAATTCGAAGCAATTTCACCATTTCTTTAACTGAATCTGAATTTTCACTGTTTGCTATCTCAGGATCAATCAATTCTTGCTCTTTCCCTTCAGACTTAGCTTGTAAAACCCATTGGATCACGTCTGTTCCTCCTTTCCCATTTGCAAGATACTGGGAAGGGAATTTTCCTGTCACCACTTCAAGAATTATGATTCCAAGACAGAACACATCCGATTTCGGAGAAACCTGATGGTTTAGCAGATATTCTGGAGATTTATATGCAAACATTGTTTGCGCAGAATGGTTTGGATTGGTTAATGGATCCAAGGCATAGTCTGTTAAAAGTGGCTCGTAATCGTCGTCTAGAACAACATTGCTTGATTTCAGATTCCCGTGTGGAACATTATAGCTTGAATACTCTGAATGCAAGAAACTCAATCCATTTGCAATTCCTTTAATTATTTTCAGTCGGATAGGCCAACTTAGTTCTGCATGACAAATCCCCCGATCACCTGATAGAAACACCATATAAAAAGATTAGATGAATGAATGAATAATTAGTGAAATGAAGCAAAAATTATTGAATATATCGGCATACCATGTAGGACGTACAATAAGCTTCCTTTAGGCATGTGTTCCGAAACCATAAGCTTCTCTTCTTTCCTGAAATGGTAAGCCAATGGAGTCAAAATGTTTGTATGTCTTATCTTTCCAAATCTTCTCATTTCAGCATCAAATGAGTCTCTGCCTAACATATTCATCTCTCTCATTCTCTTTACAACCACTGATAATCCGCTAGGCAGCATTGCCTTATAAGCTGACCCTAACCCGCCGCTTCCAAGCACTTCTGCTGCTGCTTTCATTAAATCCTGCAAACCAAAAGTACCCTTTTCACTATTAATCATTACAAGATCACCCATGGTATTTCTTCCTGGATGTGCTCCTCTTCGGGTTGATCCACTGCCGCTTCTTCGACTGTTATCTGATGGTTGTCTTTTGTTTGAACTGTGTGAACGTACAGATAACACCACTTCATCAAGATTCTCTTTCTCTAACATGCTAAAGTCATCTTCTTTATGCCTTCTATTAGCAGAACATAGACTAAGCATAATGAAAAATGTTACGACTCCCATTACTAACAGCACAACCACGGCTTTACCACTGGCATCAGAATCAGCAGAAGTATCATCCGAAGAGGATTCAGAAGAAGTGGTAGTTTCTGATGGAGTTGAAGGACAAGCGACATTGAGTGGTGGTCCACAGAGTTTTTCATTTTTGGCAAATAAACTAGCATTAAAATGAGAAAAAGACGAAGGAATTTTGCCTTCGAGTTGGTTATCTGAGAAGTTTAAAGAGGTTAAAACTTGTGTGGTTTGATTCAATGGTGGGATTGATCCAAAAAATTGATTCCCGTCAAGATGAAGTTCTATAAGATTTTTGAGTTGCATAACTGATTGAGGTATTTTTCCTGTAAAATTATTATCAGAAAGCCAAACTTTCTTCAAGGATGACATCGAAGAAAAGAAATCATTCGCTATTTCACCAGAAAACCCATTATGGGTTAAAAAAAGTGATTTAAGTGCACCTAATTTGTTAAAAGCAGGCATTGGACCTGTAAATGAGTTATTTTCGAGGCTTGTTTTTCTAAGGCCAGGAAGTTCTTGTAATGCTTCAATGTCAATTGTTCCTGACAGACCTAATCCTGAAAGATGAAGACCTGCAATGGTTCCCTTGGAACAAATAACACCAACCCATTGTTGTTCACAAGGATTTGACCCTGCGATCCAATCATATAAGGCATCCGCACTTGTTAAAGATTCCTTGAATTTGACAAGAGCCCCATCTTGTGTTAGGGAATATGACAGATTGCAGAAAGAGAGTGTATATAGGAAAAGGAGAACAAGAAGGTGAACAACGGTCATCTCCAAGCCGGAAATGGAGGCTAGCGCCGGGTAGAAACGAGCCGCTGCCAGAGAAATAGTTGGTTGTTCTCCAAGTCTTTTTCTTTTTGGTTGAGGGGTTTTTCTTCCTTTTGTTTAATTTTGGGTAATGAGGGTGTTTCATGTTGGTGTAAGCATTGAGAAACAGAATTGGTGATGGAGCTGGCAAGTTTACCTTGGATTCTAAGAATAGAATTGAAAGATACACATTAGAGAGAGGGTGAGAGAGTTTATGGGATTCAGGGATAAGGGAGAGGTGTTTAGCTTCTTTGACCAGGTCAACAAATTTGACATTTTACTTATAGTAAAATCTCTATTAATAATATCTACGACATCCTTGGACTAATCCATGTCAACCTAACCTGTGTAATTATATTATCTATTTTTAGAGAATTCCTCAGTCACACTGCAGGTTTTAATACTTCTCTTTTTGATTTCATAATTGAATAATATAAATATAAACATTCCAAAGTAGAAAAGAGGAAAATAAAAGAAGTACAAAGTTAAAAGTCAGAAATTAAAGTCTAGCATCTGATCAGTCTTTTTGTTCTACTAGTTGAGGACCATCATTTTCCTGTGAAAGCCTGCAGCCAAGAAAATATGCATGCATGTAAATTTCAAGCAACATCGTAACGATAGGCGATTGAATAAAATGGGGGAGGTAAAGAAATTACAGAGAAAATATTGCAATGACCAGGATCTGCAATATGAGCACTCAAGTTTTCAAGAGGGCCTTCGCCGGTATAGATACCCTGGAAACAGAATCCTACAAATGCAAGCATAGCAAGACGCCCGTTCTTTATCTCTTTAGTCCTTAAAACCATCACAGGCTCAGGAGATCCTCTACCCCACATCAAGGGGTCGAACCACAACCCGCCAGGGTAACCAACATCTGCCTTTGGTCTTGTTTTGTTTGGCAACTTAGGCTCTATGTCAACACACCCTGGTTTAATCATATCTGCCCATCTTCTCCCTTCAACCCAACCCATCAAACCTAATTGCACTATAAACAAAGTTGTTGGGTCTGCAAAATATTCACGGGAACCTGCATCGTACCAATTGAAATTTTCAATGAAGCCTAGGCTTTCAAGCCATTCTGGAATCAGAATTCCTGCCACAGCAAGCATTGCCCACCTGCTGTGCATTAGCTCAGCTTGGGCAAACCATTTCAGCAATTCTGGATCAGAACCTGAAAAGAAGTAGAATGTGTATTCAAAAGGAAGCCGGGTGAAAAAGAATGTACAATTTTATGTTCTTGCAAGTAACTTCATGAAGATTAAATTTAGAGGAAGCTGAAATTATCTGAATTAAAACAGAAATACAACCTAAAAGATATAACATTATTAGAATTCAGCTAATACACTATATATTTTTCGCTAAAAAAAATTATAGATTCTTATATTAGCGCACAACAGCAATAGAAGTATATTCCAATTGTGGTATAATAAATTGCTACAAGCAATTCAGAATTGAACCAAATTAGGTGATAATCTAGAACAAAGATGTACCTAATCCAAGTGGGTCGAAGCCGAAATCTCCAGGAAGACTACAGTCAACCCAAGAACAAAAATTAAGCTCAAGCCTTGTAGTTATTACAAAGTAGATAATGATGAGAAAAGGGTTTCGGGAAATACCCGTTTTCATAATAATGCGAATTCAACCTAAGAACATTTTAAAAACTGGTTTCCCAAGAGAGAACTATAAATTGGAAAGAATACGTTTACATAAGAATCAAAGAAGTATTAGTATCACCTTCCGTCAAGCCATTCAGGAGGTGAACTGCCAGGGAACCACAGTGGTCTATCAGGAGGAAGTGGTTCGCAGACACTGGAAACCCCTTTTGTTGCTTTCAGTTTCACTTTACTACCCCCAACTAGGCATGTTGAAATTTTCCCTGGTAAGGCTTTTTGAGAAATATTCCTGTTTTCTTTAACAAGAAAAGCATAAGAAATCAAGAATCCGGAATGTATATGATGCAACAAACTCAATCTAGAAGAACCATCAAAAGGAAAAGAAAATGTAGAGATTAGAGGATGAGGACCTGGAACAAGTTGGAAGGCTTGTGAATGAAGAAGAGGCAATACTAGAAAGAGCCATGGATGAGCAATCCAAAGGTTTCTGTTTGATGTTTGAAGGAAGAATATCCGTTGTTAATTTAATGGGCTTACCTCCGGCCTTATCCTCTCAAAATGTGGAGGATCCATGGAAGATATTGTCCTCGTTGGCGGAGGAAAAAAAAATGATAACCAATTGCATTTTGCCACGTTTCAAGAATCGTGGACCTTGATCTCTTCCCTTTGGGGAAAAAAAAATCTTAAAAAGAGTTTTTTTTTTTTTCCTTTTTTTACTGGGGGAAATTGGAGTTAGGGGATTCTAACTCTGATGTATTGCTGGCCCTTGAATGCATATGCCACGAGGCTATGCTTTAGTATGCCTAAAAAAATATTAGTCCTAGATGATTATCCTATTCACGTTCATATTAACCGAGCAATATTCGCTTTACTAAACTGCTTAATAAATTAAAAAATGCAGTCCAATTTTGGTATAAAAAAAAAAAACAGTTGTTTACTCGAATTTTGCAATAATCAGTTGTGCACTAAAGTTTAAAAAACCGTATGTGTTTATGCCCTAGTGCGTGAAATAAATAAAAACGTAATTTGGTATCTTTTTCCTTTATATATATGCACCAAAAGCGTTCATTCAAAATACCATCTCTAATTCCAGCATGAAAATAAGTAACTAAGTATACCAAATTGAAACTCTTGTATTGAGGAGTTTGAATATGAGTTTAATTTAAACCGACAATTTCTGATTTGGCCGAAAAAATGAAAAGAACGTCCGGCAACCAAGAACAAACCCTTCCTTAATGTTTTTTTCAATTTTTCCACCAAACTAAGAATTGTTTATCCAAATTAAACTTATATTCCAACTTCTCACGATAAAATCTTTGATTTGGTATGTTCATTTGCTTGTTTTCATGCTGGAATAGGAGATGAATATTTTGAATGGAAACACTTTTTGTGCATGGACAAAGGAAGAAGATGACCAAATTACATTTTTTATTCATTTCACGAGCCAGGGCCATAAACATATATGTTTTTGAAATTTCAGATATACAACTGATTCTTCGAAAAATTAAAGTGGCCAACTAATTTTTTGGCGAAAGTTGGAGTACATTTTTATGTATTAAGCCTTTACTAAACGTTAAGAAATATATTTTTTTTCCTTATTTTTTTTTTATAAATAAATAACGTACCTATTGGGCAAAAATGCTCAACGAGTTATGTGCTGTAACTCATATGTTAAGGAGTGGATTAGCAGGAGTTAGAGGATCTGCTGTTCGTTATCAGAAGTCTAACAGGAGATGAATTTTGGGTTTTTGGTATTATGTGATATTTATTATATACATATATGGTTAATATGGCATGTATATAATCAGGTTTTTTAGAATATTATGTAAATTAAGTAGTTGTCATACCAACTATATAAGTATATTGATGTAATATAAATAAATATTTAAGTTTGAAATAGTTAGTTTTAGTTATTATAATTATTAAAGCGTGACATTTCGCCGCGGCTTTCCGTAAGCTGAGATAGGGTGTTACAGTAAGTTTTGTTTTTGCTCTAAAAATCAAACCGACCCATATCAATTTAGTCAAATTCTTTATTTTCAAGAAACAAAAACCAATCGGATTGAATTTTTTTTTTAAACAATAAATTAATTTTATTATTATCTTTTTTACCCTGGAAAAATTTAGCTGACGTGGTTTTTTAGTCTTTACACAAATAAAGAAAAAGGAAACGCATAAACCTAAACCATGAGAAATAAGTAAAAAACATGTAATACATCAAATACAATAAAAATAAAATACAACTAAGCACTAGGTAATGAAAAGAACTTTTGAGATAAGAGTTTATTAAAGGCTAAAGAATTTTCTCAAGTAGCAGCCCATTTCTTAACGAAAAAAAAAAAGAAAAAAAATAGCCAAGTGGTTTTGTTCCTCCTAATCTAAATGAAAATAACAGAAAGCAATGATCCAATCCAATGATATTGTCCAATAAATTAAAATTATCCCACCAAGACCAATGTCTTTTGTTCGGCTCCAAAATTCAAATAATAGCATTATAGGAATCTGATTCAAGAATTAAATGTACTAAAGTAAATGAAGCATAAATCTTGATGGTTTGCAGGATGGCTAGCAATTCTGCTCGGTTCCAAAATACCTAAATGATGGTGAAAGAAGCAATAGATTTGATCAGTATCATATCTAAAGACACCTTTTGTGCTTGAAGGTCATGAATTGCCATGATCAAGATGAGAATATCTTCAAAGATTTAATTTTTTTGTTTCACCCATAATACAAAATTTAAATTAATATAAGAGTTAATTATTTTTCAAACCAAATTTAACAAACCAATTGTTTTACTATTTTTCAAACTAAATTTATAAAACCAATTGTTTTACTATTTTTCAAACCAATTGTTCTACTATTTTTCAAAGCAAATTTATCAAACTAATTATTCTACTATTATTTATATAATTGTTACTGAGGATTAATTATTTTTTAATTTATTTATATTGAATGAAACTTTAAGATTTCGTTTTAATTTTGATATAATATATTTTTTTTATTGTAATTAAAATATAAAAATTTGGACAGATTCAAAATTTTAAAATAATAATTTTATAACTATAATATAAATAATTATAAAAATTATAAAGTAAAAAATATTACAACTTAACAACGAATAACTTTGTGTAAAGCACGTAAGAAAAAACTAGTATATATACCGTTATAATAGTTGCTCTTGCAAATTTTAATACCAATAGTCATAAAACAATACTAATAGTATTTCAAGTTTTTGGTACAAATTGAATATGATGTATTTTTGTGTTTATTACCAAAAGAACACCAATCTAATTCAATTTCAAAAAAAAATACAACCAAACAGATGAATGAACGTGAGATACAAGAGTGGAAGATATTGAATTCGAGTTCTCTCCAACAACAACAACAACATAATAATAATAATATATACATTTTTGCTGAGGTATACAGATATAAATTTTTGGTAGAGAAGTTTATATATATATATATATATATATATATATATATATATATTGTAATAGCATGCTCTAATGATAGGTTGAATTAGACAACTCCATTTGAGTGAGCAAATGAAAAACTGATTGGAACCCTTTACCAGCTTTACCTACTTTCCTACATTTTTAATTTTTAAGTTTCCTTTGTAATTTTCAGCGAATGCGACTGTGTTGATGAGATGCCTTCAGCAATTAAAACTAAACCTCTCTTAAGATACATTAATTAGTATACTTTTGTTTAATTAATGCATTATTAATTAAGTATTAACTTCATCAATTTCTTACTTGTTCTTCACTCAACCTTTCAACTAATGAATTTGAAAGTCTGTCTTCTCCCATTTTTAAACCCCAAAACAACGAAAATGTTTTACAATTCGAAAAGCTTTGTTTTTTTTTTTTTAAGTTTGTTACTATTTTAACTTTAATAGTTTTTTAGTTGGAAATAATCTTTTTTAATATAAACTAAAAAATCTTAAATACATACTAAACAACATGCAATGCAACACGTTACTACTAATCAAATCCTCAGTGAAGGTGTAAATGTTAAAACTAAATTGAGTCAAAATGAGCTGGCTAGTATGTGCAATAAATAATCACCTCCCTAAAAGATACTCCGCCTACAAACTTGCAAGTCTTCCAGTAACAAATTCCATGTATAATAATTTAGTTAAAATGTAGTAATATTGCAATCTAGTAGTTACATAAATTTTAAAACTTAATCCATTGCGGTAATCCAAGAAATAAATGCCATGTTAGAAGCAGACATCCCCCGTCCATAATAGAAAGAAACATCAAAATGAAAAAAATAACCTTAATTCTGCAAGCTCCATTAATTTTTTTTTTCTTAAAAAACGCAAGAAATAAAATTATTTGTTCCGATATCCAACAATAGGAAATGATTACTGCAATAACATCATCACCCATAAAAAACTCGCTCTCCAAAAAATGCAAAAACAGTAGATTAAGGTTTTACCAAAGGTTTGTCCGTTTCCTTCAATTATACTTAATCCTCTTCTCTGCAACAAATATCCAAATTGTTTGATCTTTAATATTCTCTTTTCTCTCAAACGAAATAAGAAAATTTCCTTCTCAGCTTAGATCCATGTCCAAAACCCCACATTTCCACTTCTACATTCACTTCCCATTTCTTCTCGCATTAAATCAAACTACCCATTAAGCAATACAAAAGATCAAAGCTGAAAGAGAGCAAAAAACTTACAACTTTTTGGTTTCATTAAACATGCTAGAGACTACACCGCTTGGGCGGTTTCAGTACCAGAGGCTGGAATTGAAGCGGTGGGTACCGGCATTTCTTTCTTCTCACAAAACCCTCTTTACTGTTTTATGGATCGCGGCGTTTGCCTCCGTGTTCGTGTGGCAGCGGAATGCCGTGGGCGGTGGGTTTACTGTGTTCTGGCGGGTACCCATGAAACCGATGCCGAAGCTGAGACCTGTGGCATTTAATTTGACGGATTTTGGAGGAGTGGGTGATGGGATTTCGTTGAATACAGAGGCGTTTGAGAGGGCCGTTTTGGCTATTTCAAAGCTGGGGAAGAAAGGTGGAGGGCAGCTTAATGTGCCTCCTGGGAGATGGCTCACGGCGCCGTTTAATCTCACCAGTCATATGACTTTGTTTCTTGCTGAGGATGCTGAAATACTTGGAATCGATGTTAGTATTTTCTGCATCTCCGGCTTTTAAGTTATCGGTTATCCGTGATATAGCGCATAACAAAATGATTGTGTTCTTCTAATGATTAATTTGTTTTTCACTTTTTTCTTTGTATGTTAATATATGTGCTGATATCATTTTCAATTATGCTCTTCCATTCCATTGCTGTGAGTTTAAAGGAATGTGTAGTTAGGTTGTTTCTGTGAATTTGATGAGAAATACCAGGTACTGTATGTACCAGCGATTGTGTGACTCAATCTAGATGCCTTTGGTGGATAAGCTACCCAAGATTGGTTTTTGTTAGATTAGGATGCCAATGGGTATTTGATAATTTGAAGGACCAGATGAATGAATTTGCAGTTGTTGATATCTTACGAAAAGAATCACTTTGGGAATGAGAAGGGTAGAGATTAAGTGCAGTCATTAGTGTATAAAAGATCCAGTTTAGCTTAGTCCAAGCTGATAAAATCTTTTAATGAGATGTATGATCTTACACTTGTAAGGTTAGAGAAGTTTATAACTTTTTACTTTACCTCCATGAGCTTCACCTTAATTGTGTCATGATTATTTAGCTAGTTAGAGTATAGGAAGCATGCTTCCCAAGCATATGCAATATATGATTGATTGAAAATTTCTAATCCACTTGAATTTCTGAGTTCATGTTTGTGCTTTTTGATATTGATGTTATCTGCACATTCCAGACGTAATACTTTCCTAGATCATAGTTGACATATTTCAATACATGTGGTAGGTCTTTGGATGGAGTTTCATTAATGGTCACTATAAGGATTATTTATTTGGAGTACCTGTTTAAATATTTCCACTTGCTTTTGGTGCATGCTTAAACCACTACAGCAGCAAGCCCTTACTAGTGCTGGCTATATATTTAGTCAAAGCTGGTGATTGGGTAATAGTGACTTATCTCTGGCTCTTTTGGGGCATGGAGCTGTGTATGGGGCCTTATATAACATTATCAAACACGTGGTTTTCGCTTTAAGTTTACCAAACAACTTACTATTATGCAAGGTATCAATAGCAAGGTCTATCAACATATTTAACAGCTGATTGTTGAAGTTAATATTATCCTTAGTGATATATGTGTGGCTTTTTGTGGCATTATTAAGGTCACCTACATCTTCCCCTTTTTAGAAATGGATCTATTTCTTTTTCTTTTTTCATTTGGTCCTAGTGAATCAAATTTTGTTTTTATGTTTCTTATGTGATATTAAACAGGATCAGAAGTACTGGCCTCTAATGCCTCCATTGCCTTCATATGGATATGGGAGAGAGCATCCTGGACCTCGATATGGTAGTTTAATTCATGGTCAAAACCTCAAAGATGTTGTCATAACAGGTCAGTCAAATCTATTTTTTCCAATCTACACCAAATTAGTTTTTATCTTGTGTTCCAACATCTTCTTGTAAACTGCTTGATTTCGAAAGCTACAGGCATGATACCTGCTAATTGCATTTTCATAGATACATATGATCTAGGATGTCATTGCATTCAAGCACTGTAACTGCAATTGAAGAGACGAAGATTTTAGCTTTGTTTGTATGTGGAGATTGTCTGTTTTCCAGAAGAGACAAATGAGGTATCACAAAGCTAAAATCTTCGTCTCTTCATTGCATTCAAGCACTGTAACTGCAATTGAAGAGACAAAGATTTTAGCTTTGTTTGTATGTGGAGATGTCTGTTTTCCAGAAGAGACAAATGAGGTATCACAACTAAGTGGTAACTGGAACGGAATAATATTACTTTCTGTATGCCATTTGGAAAAATTATCAGAGGGAAGAAATTATCATTAAGTCACAGATACTGTGAATAAAATGTAACTTATCACAAACTGTAGCCAAGAAAACCAAAAGTAGGTTGAGTAAAATGGGAGTACAAAATCCTTGGAAGACCAACAAAATGTTATTAATATGATTATGGGAGCTTCCCATATGGAAAATTAAAATGCTGAGTATCTTTCAGGATCCCTTGTAGCCTACTGATCGAAGGTTCTTGTCTATTTATATCACATTCGAGAAAGAAGGAAACTTCAGAAATGCTATTTGTGCTACCATTGTTTAAGAAATGTTGTCATAGGAGTATCTGTTACTTCTCCTATGCAGCATAGTGCTTACACAGAATTATAAAGTGACTTCAATCTACAAGAAGCTCACAGAGAAGAAGAAGAGAGAGCATGAAACTTATTTTTACATTGCATGCCTTCTCTTTTTATAGAACATTGTATTCTTTCTTCTGGATGTTTCAGAAATCCATTTTACTGTTTATTTTGTGCATGCATTCCCATTAATTTTTTGCACCTTATTTCAGTTAAAATTACCAAGGCTTAAAATCAAACTGGTGGAATAACCATTGTTAATATGATACTTATAGTGTAGCAATTGTTTATTTCTGTTTGGGTATCTCTTGTTTGAACTCTTTATAAGTGGTGGATCTAAAAGTAGATGTGTCTGGCTTGTCTCAACATTGTTTATAGTAAGCACCAAGTGTTTATTGGCCTCAATTATTTGCAAATAATTATATGCTGACTAGACTGGTAACAGTTTATGTTTTTCCAATAAACAGGACACAATGGCACCATTAATGGACAGGGTCAAACATGGTGGAAAAAATATCGGCAAAAGGTTCTCAACCACACCAGGGGTCCCCTTGTGCAGATTATGTGGTCAAGTGACATTCTCATTACTAATATAACATTGCGGGATTCCCCTTTTTGGACCCTCCATCCATATGACTGCAAGAATGTAACCATCAGAAATGTAACCATTTTGGCTCCCATACTTGAAGCTCCAAATACTGATGGAATTGATCCTGGTAGGTGCCATAACATTTGCCTTTTTCTCTCAACAAGATAATAGTGGACTAAATATATGGCTTTTCTTTGACCTCAAGTTATTTAGTGATTGTCAGCTGTTTCTTTCTAACGTCTGGTATCTTCTCTATACTCTTTTTAAGAGATGAAATGCCAATTGAATAATGATAGTTTAAAATTGGTACGAATATGTTTAAGCAATGGCAAGATCATAGATCAGAAAATTCTTGAATATGGAAGTTTATGTACCATTCTTTTGAAATTTTGGGGAATTGATTAGAACGTTATATTTGGGGGAGTTTTCACAGAGCTAAAATATAGAAGCTTCTTACTGAGATTTTGAATTTATTATCCTTCGTTTCCCATATCTTTTATTATAATGTCCTATACTGACTTGGTTGTAAATTTGTAAGCAAATTGCTCTCCTATTACTATCTTTGTGTCTTTCTGATGTATATTTTTTCTATCTTCTGTGACTCAGCATTACCATGACTTGGTATTAATATGTTATGCATGTATCAAATTAGCCTTCTGAAAATTCTCTTTGATATTTTAAATATTAACTGTGACACTTGTTGATTTGTTATGCTAAACCATGTTTATGAAGTTTGTTAGCAATTAATCATTTTCATTCAGTATATGGATGCTTAAATTTTTCTTCTGGGCATAAACAGATTCATGTGAGGACATGGTAATTGAAGATTGTTATATAAGTGTGGGGGATGATGGGATTGCAATAAAAAGCGGCTGGGATCAATATGGAATTGCATATGGACGACCTTCAACAAATATTCTCATCCGTAACCTAGTAGTTCGCTCTATGGTCAGGTGAAATCCCTCCTAATACTCTTGCAACTTCATTTGCGTTATGTGTTCTTGCTTTTTGCATATCCATGGAGAGACCAATTTATTATCTTTGTATGCTTGCATTGCTTTTAAATTTCTTCATCCCCCAGTGCTCCATTATAGAATCTTTAACCTAATATTTGGATTTATGCATGTATATAAATATATATATGTCCTGAATCTTATCATCCAGAACTGCTTGTGGTTTAAATTTACAACCGTATGCTCGATCATCCTAAAATTCTAGATTGAGCATAAGTTGAAAGAGAAGAATAACTAGACTTAAAGTAACTGAAGCAGTATTTGGTTGTTTGATTAACTACAGTTGATGCTTCTTGTACCTCTTAACTGGCTTCTATGTTGTACTTTAAGACCTTTTAAAGCCGTCCGGCGATCTGTATTTGTATTTTTCAACTCATCAAATGGCAACTAACATGCACCTTGGTTGAATTTTGCAACAGTGCTGGTGTATCAATTGGCAGTGAGATGTCAGGTGGTGTATCAAATGTCACTGTAGAAAACCTCTTAGTATGGAGCTCAAGGCGTGCAGTTCGGATCAAGACAGCCCCTGGAAGAGGCGGATATGTTCGAAATATATCTTACCGAAACCTAACATTTGAGAATGTCCGAGTTGGAATTGTTATTAAGACAGATTACAATGAACACCCGGATGGAGGTTTTGATCCGAAGGCGGTGCCAAGACTAGTGGACATCAGCTTTATTGGGGTCCATGGACAAGGGGTTCGAGTGCCTGTGCGGATACACGGGAGCGAAGAAATACCAGTGAGAAATGTGACTTTTCAGGATATGTCAGTAGGATTAACTTACAAGAAGAAGCATATATTCCAGTGTGCTTTTGTTCAAGGCCGCGTGATAGGTACCATCTTCCCCGCACCATGTGAGAACCTTGATCGATATGATGAGCAAGGCCGACTTATCAAGCACTCTGCCTCCCAAAATTTGACCGACATAGATTATGATTTTTGACAAAAAGTTGGGTTCCGGTCTGCTGGGTAGAGCTTACTTGAGATTAATACCTTGGATGCTTGTCTGTATGAGATGAGATAAGCAAGTAAATCACCTTGGAGCAGTTCAATCTTTCTCATGTTTCTAGCCAAGTGCATTTTCACACCATTGTTACAGAAACTGTTCTTTATATATATATATATATTGAAAAAATCTCAGTAGAGTGTGTATATACAGAAAAATCCAAGCATTTTCTACAATCTCTCCAAATCCTCTTCTACTCCAAATTTCTGTTGGCGCGTTAAGTGTGATGTTCTCCATCTGAAATCATAATGGGGAGTTCTAAGATTAGACTTTTTCCTGTCATTTCTGCTTTTTCTGGGTGGCAGAGACCTCTTTTCCAGTCTTTTCACACTTAAGGGTTTATAAAATGGGTCTTGGGTTTTGAGAAGATATGCAATTGAAAAAATTGGCATTGGAATTTTTGGAAAAGATTGATCGCTATCGAACGTAGTGATTTGCGGTAATTTTGCGTAGGTTGGAAGGGTCTGATTTTGAAGATATTTTAGCCTAATTTTATTGGAAACGGGACAACAAGTAAAACATACAGTTTATGTTGTGATGTCCGTCGCTTTTTGACCAAATTTTATCGTTTAGACCTCTAAATTGGTGATTTTCTGTTTTTACCGATAAATTTTAATTTTTGTTTTTTATTTTCGTTTCGGTTTAGAGTTTCTTTATTTTACTATAAATATGTAAGTTCGATACGTTTTGAAACAGTTTTTGGGAATTAATAATAACTTTTTTTCACAGCAACGACTTTCTAGATCCAGACTAAACCGGATTTTTATTATCTCTATCTTTTCTGGGTTTGTTTCTGCACCAAAAGTGGGAATGGATTCTTTCCAAAAGTGGTTAAAGAAAAGGAGAGAATAGAATAATAAAATGGATGGTAAATTTTGTATGGTAAAAAACTAAGGAATATACCATTGTCTTATATTTATTTGTTTGTTTTTAAGCTCAAAATGATTTTTTTTTTTTTCCGAAGCCTATAGTGAGTTCAAATTTGCTCTTTTCATAACTTTTTATTAACTGTGAAATCCCTGCTTCCTAATTGCCATCATAATTACCGTATAATTGTAATCAATAGCTTAATTTTTTTTTTTTTTGAAAGGCATTAGCTTAGGTTAAAATAATTATCATAGCATTTGGCTTGGTTAATAGAGATTATAAAACTCTATTGACCAACTTGCTTATGTGACTCTTTTATTAGAATTTGAATGAATCAGAAAATTCATACTATACAGCCAACATTACTATTTCAGCCTTCCTTTTGAAAACATACACAAATTGGATCAGCCGAATGGAAGGTACACTTAGTGGTTAGATTACACTTTTGGCATTTGATAATTTATTATTTAAATAATAAGAAATGTTCAAAGACCCATTTTAGTTTTGGCACCCGAGTCAACTTAGAAAATGCATGTGATTAGGAAGAGCTAAATATTAATAATGAACCAGATTTAATTAATAGTATATAATACAAAAAAGTAGTCATATGAAAATTTCTTGGTCCATTCTGCTGCCTTAGTAGTAGTAGTATACGAAACTATATTAAAATAAAAGCACATCACATTCACATGGCTATATTATACTATACAAAAAAAAATATTAGCAGTATGTAATGTAATTACATAATACAAAAATTATTCTTTAAAAAAGGCTGTGGTTCGTTGAACAAGCTGTTTGATTTATAAAAATCCGAAAGACGTTTTTGAAGAGAATTAGGTGAAATTTGAATTATTGGACATAGAAAACGTAACACTTGGTGGAGAAAGTGTAACACACGGCTTCAATTCATATTCCTTAGCAGCCATTAGCCAATCACCAACCCTTTGCTTAGACGACTACACTTTCTATTTTTCTTTTACAATTTTTCTCATTAGTCATTACCTATATCTGTTTTAATCTTCATTCACAAATATTTTTTATTTATTGTATGGCATAAAAAACAGAATGTTATCATATTAGTATGCATTGCACATTAACTTTAATTCTAAGGTCTAAACAGTACACCTCTTTGACATTTGGTTAAGGATTCAAAGGATATGATTCATGTTGATGAACATAATTGATGATAAAACAACCTAGATGTTAGTGTTTTTTTCTCAAAAAAAAAAAAAAAAGACATCAGATTTCGTTGACCATCAATCTAGGATACCAGGTTTGAAAATCAAACCTTAGAATACAGCTCTAAACATACAATGTTCAATCGAACAATATTCAAATTTAAACAATTTAGAAAA
The DNA here is from genome assembly GCA_949640765.1 of Croton laevigatus. NCBI lineage: Eukaryota > Viridiplantae > Streptophyta > Magnoliopsida > Malpighiales > Euphorbiaceae > Croton > Croton laevigatus. Next base: position 5,143 of record CATIWJ010447900.1, on the reverse strand, counting down.
AAGAATAACATATGAAGCCCTTAATATTACTAGATCTAATTCAAATGATATTCTTGAAATCTCCTCAGAAAAAACAATCAATAGATGAATCCGTCCGATCACCAAATACTATGATTCTATCCCATCTTCAAGGTCTTGATAGAACCATATGAACGCCCAACGAGAGAAAACCAATAATATCAAACTTGAAAATACCCCCACAAACTGATCTACCATCATAAATTGAAAGAATATCTAAGGAACTTGTAAGGCCGACTCCAACCGCTCGGCATTTTCAAATTTTCCACTCTAACCGTTCGCTATATCTCATTTCCCTAGAAAAAATTTTTTGCCAATCCATTATGGGTCTCCAAATTTAGAGACCCAAATCGAATATGTAAAATACTATTGAAACATATTTTTTTTTTTTTTTGTTTGTTTTTGAGATATTTCTTTTTTTGATGCTTTTTTCTTTTTTTTTTTTTTTAGATTTTTTTTGTCTAATATTTTTAGGCATGAATTTATTATTATTATTACCACAAACTGATCTACCATCATAAATTGAAAGAATATCTAAGGAACTTGTAAGGCCGACTCCAACCGCTCGGCATTTTCAAATTTTCCACTCTTTTTTTTTTTTTGAAAAGTCAAATTTTCCACTCTAACCGTTCGCTATATCTCATTTCCCTAGAAAAAATTTTTTGCCGATCCATTATGGGTCTCTAAATTTAGAGACCCAAATCGAATATGTAAAATACTGTTGAAACATATTTTATTCTTTTTTTTTGGTTTGTTTTTGAGATATTTCTTTTTTTGATGCTTTTTTCTTTTTTTTTTTTTTGAGATTTTTTTTGTCTAATATTTTTAGGCATAAATTTATTATTATTATTATTATTATTAGGCATAAATTTTTAATTCATAAAATAAATTTGAATTAAAATAATTATAAACATTTTGTTGATATTTATTAAAACATTTTAGATAAATAAAAAATTTTATTAAATAAATTATGTTAAAATATTAATATGTGTATTATAATAAATTTATTTTTATTTATAATAAATAAATAATTAAAATAATTTATAAGTAAATAAAAATATTAGTATTTTATTATTTGAAGATTGAAATTTGAAATTTGAAATTTAAAAAATGATTGAAGTTGAAATAAAATAAAAATTATATTTTTTAAAAATATTATATTTTAAATCTCTATTTTAAAAAAAATTTTGACGAATAATTGAAAATGTCCTAAATCAGCTCTAAACAACGGTGGATCTAATCTATCACAAGCAAAAGGATCCAGTCTCAAACCACAAAAAGCCAAATAAAGAAAGAAGGCAACAAAAAAAAAATCAAAAAAGCAAAATAGAGCTACTATTGATGAAGTCACCGGCAACAGTGTAACAAATCTGAAATTTTGACCCTAAACTCACTAGAAGAGAAGAGAGAGAAATCAAAAGGAAAAAGCACCATTATTATTGATGTAACTGTAGATGGTAGTGTTCAAACAGTAATATATGCAATGCTATTAAATCGATTTTTTTAAATGAAATACTATCTCCATTTCTACATGGATAAAACTTTTACTATTTCACCTAAAATTTTTTTATAAATTTTCTTCCTAAAAGGCTTTTAAAAAAGAAAAGAGAGAATGTTAGATTATTGAAACACATTCTGTCAAAAGGTGGCTGATACAAGCAATATGAGACGCATATGTCAGACAAAAAAATAATGTCAGTTATTTTAATGTCAGTTATTTTTTTCACTAAATATAAATTTTGGGTACATATCAGACATTATGCACCATTTTATACGAAATATATTGAGATATTGGCTGCATTTCTCACAAAATACAAAATGCACCCATTTTGTGCAAATCTGACATTCAAACAACTTTTTCCATTATTCACGCGTTTTCTCTCTCTTTTTGTCTCCTATGACACATCCTACATATATCAGCATTTTCTCTCTTCTCTCACCAACTTTTTGGCTATACATTTCTCTTTTACTATTAAACAATTGTTTTTTAAAATTTTCAAATTTTATGTGTAATAAAAATTATTTCTTTTTCTTCAATTTCACTACAAGACAAAGGGCAAAATCGTCCTAATTACACCCAAAATATTAAAAGTCTCAATTATTTTGAAACAACAAAAGGCCCTAAAGTCTCCCTAATATTGAAACGGAGGTAGTATAAATGTTATCAACAGTTGAAATAATGGAAATTTATTAATATAATCTCACATGGAAAATAAAAAATACGATAGATAATTGGAATTTCTTGTTTGAAGATAATAATTATATCTTTTCAAAAGAAATTAATCTTCAGAATTAAAAAAAAAAAAAAAAATTGGTCCTCCTTTAAATAGAACGACAAAATTAATTGTTTGCAATAATATTTGCGAATATTAAGTTTTTAAAAAAATTTGTGACATCTGAAACTCGCAAAAAGCTTGAAATAACCACATATTCATGGAATATGTAGCACTACCAGACTCCATTAATAAAACATCATTACTCATATTTGAATATCTAAGATTTTCAAACGAAATAAATCAATAATCCATTTTGTATCTCGCACTAACAAGAACACATAAATATAATTGTCACATCTAGAAATTTAATTAACGGTGGTTCGACGAGTCAAGGGTTTTGGATTTTAGAATTTTTGAAATTTTAGGGGAATTAAATTTATAATTGATCAAGCTAGGATTTAATTACAACTTTAAAACAACTTAGGGATTTAAATGAAATTTTTAAGGATTTGATTGAGAAATATATTTTTCATTATGGACTAAAGTGTGAGAAGGGACAAATTCGACGACACATGCAGAAATTGCTATTTGGTGGAATGTGATGCTGGCAAAGAAAGTGATAGGTGGCAAGATTATGGTTTCTGGTGGATCCAAGTAAAATTATTTTTAAAAAAAAAAAATTGCAAGATGGCAAATGTATGTGCTATGTGGCAAAATAAAGAATAAGATGGCAGCAAAAGGGTACAAGAAACAGAAGTGAAAGTTAAAGCTCATATTTTCATGCCATAAACCGAGAATTCTTAAGTAAAAATATTTTCTCAGTTCTAAATTTCTTATACTGACAATTAGAGATTTGTGATCAACTGAGAAGGACTAAAGGAAGGATTTGAAGGCTCGAATGAATGATGGTTAATGTTTATATTCATATTCGGGAATAAAATGTGAGAAGAAATAAGGAAACTTAAAATTCAAATTTGCAATTTCTATTCCTTCTATCAAATCAAAGTTTCAAGACCAGAAATTGAACATTGAGGTGAGGGAAGAAGTTTGAACGTGAAGGAGGCAGCCCAGACCACCGGAAACCGCCATCCTCAGGCGAGAAAAGCTTGAACAGGTTGAATTTTCAGGGGCTCGAAACTCGAGCTACAGGCGACCATTCCTCAGTCTGAAAGTATATTCCGATCGGCAACGTTAAGGGGAAGTGATCGGGACCCATCTCGCCGCCAAGGACCACCGGAATCGTCGTCGGGCTCGGCCTGGTTTCTGGTCGACGCGGCTGAAGCGAAAGAAGAGAAAGAAGAAGAAGAAGAAGGCCGGTCAAAACGTGGGTCAAGACGCGTTTTAGGGAAAATATCCGTCTAATCCTTAAGTTTCAGCACGCCTAACACTTAGACCCACAGAAGTTGACCCCCGTTTTCAACTAAGTCCTTCCGTTTATAATTGTAAACCCAGAAGTTATTTTTGTTTTTTTAAACGAGCCCAACAGTATTTACATTTAATAAATTAAGATTTATTTTGAGAGATTAAATTGTTGGGATCTTAAATTAATATTTATAGGGTATTAAAAATATTGTATGCCTATAATTAGGTACTGGACAGTAGGGAAAGAAGAGGAAATTAAAGATTTTAGAGGATTCGAGTCATTAAACAGGTTTAGTGCTATTATTTTTAAAGTATTTAAATTGTTTTCGTTTTAAATTTATTGAAATGCATTTTTAAATTATTTGATTGATATTCTGGAATATAGGATTTATTTGAATAATTGATTTTGTGGAGAACTCGAATGTGCGTTCGAGTTATAAAATAATTTTTAATACCGTAGCGGTATTCGCAGGCGCGAAATTTCCGGTGCGGTAAAAATAGAATTCTATCTAAATGAAATTTTCCAGTATTATATTGATTAAAATGTGTTTAATGGAGATATATTTATTTCTCAATAATCATTATTTTTTTGAAAGCATGAGAATTGATTTTATTATTTAATGCAATTAATTTCGAAATGGAAATATGAATTGAATGAGAAAGACTATTGAGAAATCATTATTGAAAGTGAAATGGTTTTATGCTGTACTTGGTCTATGGAACCTTAGAGATAAGAATATGTTATGACATATGGTGGAAAAATTATGCGCAGTGGGATACATGATGTGAAATGAAAAAAATGAAATGAGAAACCACGGGCGTGGCTGCGATCTACGACCCAGTGATAAAATATTAATTCGTGAATAACTGCGATCTATATCCGAATTAATACAATTCGTGAATAACTGCGATCTATATCCGAATTGAACAGTGATTAATACAATTCGTGAATAGCTGCGATCTATATCCGAATTGTAACCCTTAGTCTTATCCTGGTAGCCCTATCGAACCAGTAGAGCAAATTTAAAGTGGAAATGATTTGCGAAATAAAAAGGAAATTGGTTTGCGAATAAATAAAAAGAAGTTATTGAATTTTTTTTTATGGAAAGAGTTATTATTTTTCGAACGAAAATTAGTATTGATTTTCGAATAATAATTGTTCTTGATTTTCAAAGGAAAAGTGTTTGATTTTCATATGAAAGGTGGAATTGATTACAAATGATTTTTGATTATGTGTTTAATTTATTTTACGCAAATAAAGATGTATTAAAAAGATGGTTTCATGAAATGAATTCATTAACTGTTTTATATTTAATACTATGTTTATATATAAATATATGCTATGTACCCACTGAGCATAGAGTTGCTCAGCAAGTTATTTTTGTAACTTGCAGGATAGGAAATGTCAGCAGAACATCAGCATTCACCAACACTCCCTAGTACAGATCTTCGTGGTATGGTTCAATTTTAGACAAGTTGGCATGTACTAAATAAATTGGGTGTTGAATTTTATGAGTGTAATTATTAAGTAATTAAAATGTCAAGGT
>CATIWJ010447803.1:0-11171 GCA_949640765.1 Croton laevigatus | reverse complement strand
AAATGTAAAAACTTCTTCCTATTTAATAGTAATTCAGATTCAGATCAGAACTCAACTATACCACATGATGACATGCTGAATTTTTTTGCCAAATGTAAAAAAAATTCTTCCTATTTTACTGTTTGTATGCTGCAAAACAGTGTCTTTAACTAAACTCTTTTTCTCTTTCTGTTTTTACTGTGGGTAAAATATTAAAAAAGGAAAAATATATTTCTATTTTCCACGTGTCAACTAAGTGTAATACTGAAAAAAAAAAAGAAAAGAAAAAAAAACTAAAATCGCTTTCAAAAATTGAAACCATGTCAACCTCTGCATGTGAAAGCATTGATGGAGAAGAGACCTCACAACAAATTCCTCACCTGGTCAACTTCATTTGCAGGTCACCTGGTTACTGTTATTATTATTTTTTTTCCTCTCATAATTTTCATTTTCTTTTTTTATATGAAATTATATATTATCTATTTTATAAATCATGATTTTATTTTTTATAAACAAAATTATGATTATGTTTTGCAAAATCAGCAATTTGAATATCATTTAACCATGAATTGAGGAGATCTAATTTAGCAGTTAGTGCATTGTGTTGTGAGCGATTCGTCATGAATTCAATTTCTCACTTCGTGAAAATTTACGAATTAGGAAGGGCAAGTTGTATTGTGTTGTGGGAATTATGAATTATGAATTAAATCCCTCTAATGAAATTTTTTATATATACACCATTTGTGACGTTGATATATAAGGGTTGATGTCCCACGTATAAATTGTGATCTTCAAATTCTAAATTTTCACTTGAACCCCATTTAATTTCTTGTTATATCAGGGGTAGACAACCTACCCTAGTATATATATATATATAATTGCAATTATATATAATTATAATGTTTATATTAAAATGTAGGACTAAAAAAGAGTTGCTTATATGAACATGATTATACTCTAATTAGTTTGAAGGATGAAATTGAAAGAAACAACTTTGTTAAGGTAAAAATAAAATCTTATAAAAATTTTGGACTAAATTAAAGAAATACTTTGTGACTTGGGTTGGTTAATATTCCTACTAGCCCCTTGCCTCCGTCATTGTTCGGCTATTCACGGTTCGATTATAGGCAATTTAAACAAACGAATAGGGATGGTTCAACTTCGATTTCACTCTTATACGATTTCATCTGGTTCGCTATCATACCGATTTAAGAAACGTAATTCGAACAAATCGAATCGCCCATGGCCCGGTCTACTTCTTATTAGAAGTAAAAAAAAAGCTACAAAATGTTTACTTTTCTCTGTAAATCGGTGCAACTAATGGTAGCTATATTTGGTTTGGTTGGTCATGATAATTATTATGCAAGTAAAATTAATTAATTTCTTTCTTTATTACCTCCTCCACAGTTTTACCAACTTCCTCCTATAAATATTTCAGTTTTGTCTTCTACTTTAATATAATAAAATTTCCATATATATCTACTTACAATATATACTTCCCTTGCCGCTCGTATATGTCAGCTTCTTCTTGCCGCCCGTATATGTCAGCTTCTTCTTGCCGCCTTCTTTATTCATTTAATTTTGCTAGACGTACGTAATGGAGATAGAGCAAATTCCTAGTAGCAGTAATAATCAAGGCGGTGGAAGCGGCGGAGGTGGTAGTGATGATGGCGATGAGGTGGCAGGTGGAGGAGGAGGTGTTATATACTTGGTATGGGAAGAATTGACGGTGGCGATACCAAATTTCAGTGAAGGACCAACAAGAAGGTTACTTAATAATCTAAATGGGTATGCTGAACCAGGTAAAATCATGGCTATTATGGGTCCTTCTGGTTCTGGAAAATCCACCCTTCTTGATGCTTTAGCAGGTTCATTTCTTTCTTTCTTCTATTTTTTCCTTCTTTTTACTTATTTCAGTTTATATAATCAATATTTTAACATTAATCATAATTTATTATACATTGAAAAGAACAAGAAAAAAAATTTTTTTTTTAGATTTTTAAATTATTTCTATCTTTTCTTTAAAAAAAAAAAGTTATTTCCATTTTTGATGGTTAAGAAATGAAAAGAGCATTGGAAGTATATATGTAGTATATATTTTCACAAAAATGACATTCTTTTTTAATCTTGAACATATAATATTAATTGATAATATACTAAGATAAAATTAAAAACCTTTAAGCATATTATAGTTACATTGAAAAGGGGTTCTAGTACAAGTAGGTAGGAAAATTAATTGGTTAGAACCAGAATCGGCTGCCAAAAGGACCCGTTTGTGGTTTAAGGCTAAGTTCATTCTTCGATAGATGTAAGTTTACTAGTCTTCTAGTTGAGTTTCCCTACCCCTGCATCTATCTCATTTGCTGAGATAGGTTTCATTCAATGAGAGCGCGACCACTGCTCAACAATGGTCACCGGGATATGCCATCCATTTGAACTAATCTTATTAAATTATTACTATAAGATCATAGTAAAATATAAAAAATTACTACTATAGTACTAGTAGTATTAAATTTAATGGTTGACAAGCTTTTATGAACATGGTGTACTGGGTATGATGAATTGAATTGAATGAGTTGTTTTAGAAATTAGAAAATATTCTTTCAACAAATGGTTAATGTGTTTGATGGTCCCTCTCACAGCATTTGTAAATAAACATAATTATAAACTCATCCACCCGGATGAGACATGAGATTCTGTTGGAAAAAATATCATTATTTTCTCGCCTTTCGGACCAACCGTCTTTAAGCACGAACAAATGAGAAAATAAAATAATAATTGAGAAAAATTAAAGAGAATAAAATACAATTATTTAACGTGAAAAACTCCCAAAATGGAGAAAAATCACTGTCGTTGCCTAACGACAATTAAGAAAAATATTCACAATGCAGCAAATTGTTACAACCACAAATACAAAATATTTTTCTAACCGACACCCAAAACACTCCAAAATATTTATACTTCAAGATACTCTATCTCTAATTCCTAATATAAATACTTAATAATATTTGACACATGAGCTCTACTATTGAACTACATTTTTTGTGCTCCGCATCTCTCAAAATGAGCTTCTTCATTAGGAAATATAACCGCGTAACACATCTATTTCCAGCTGCATTTTGCTTTGCCAATTTGAATTGCAAATTGCTAAAGTTTTCTTCCTTTTTGCTCTACACAGGTCTCATCGTCCAACAACTTTCCTTCTTCCCTTTTTTTAATTTTTCAAACTAAGTGAGTCTTACCCACTAACAGATTCGAATTCAGTCTATTAGAATTCGAAGACAAAGGCCTTATCAGATGCCAACCACCATAAATATTAGTATTAACTTGCTTTTAATTTTTTTCATGTCCAAAAATATAAGTCTCTTTACAAGTTTCAATCAAAACTAATTAATATTTTTCAACTAACTTTCTTTATATATATGTATCAACTTTATTCTTATAATTAATGAAAAAAACATTGAAAATACAAAGAAAGAAAGATGTTTGGCTACGGCTGCTATGGATTTAATGCAATTAGGTTCACTTTGAAAAAATTCCTACTTACAACTTGGGCAAAAAAAATAAAAAATCCTACTTACAACATTAGATGTTTGATTTGAGATCACGAAAAATACTTACTTAAACCGAACCACATGTATTGTTGTATATTTAACAAAAAAATGTAAAATTAAGACGGTATAAAATCTTTTTTAAATTGAAAAAAAAAATTATTGATTTGATATATAAATGGTCGTATAAAATCAGTTTATGTAATATTTTTTATAAGGTACACATAAATCACATATACACTTAATCACTAATTTAATTAGATGTCACATATTGGTAGTTTTATGAGATTTTCAGCAATTTGAAGTTTTTTGGAAGGACCTTATTTAATATTTATCAAAAGTCGAATCCTTAATATTTTGCCAAATCATTATCAGAGTAATAAATAATAAATTAATTCAGCCAACCAACCAATCCCATATTTTTCATAGGACACAAGTCATTGTCCTTCAATTCAATCTTACTACGTACCATCTAATTAATATCTTAATTAATAATTAGGGTTTATAGGCTGTTTCAATTAATCTGGCAATTTTAACCATAAATTTATCAAAGTTTGGTTTACAAAATGTTCAATTAAGTTTATTGAATAAATTAATCAAAATTGTAAAGGAGCAAAATAGATATTCATAAGGAACTAAACTCGACTAGAACATGACATAACTCTTATTCGACTGACTCAACTCATTTAAAGTATGTATTTTACCTAATTACAAATATTAGTTTTTTAAGTAACTAAACTCGAGCATGACATAGTTCTTAAAAAAAAAAAAAGATATTAAATGATTATTTGTTTGATAATTTATTGAAACAATTTTCTTTAATCTAACTTATTGAATATTACAGGAAGACTATCAGGAAATGTTATCATGACTGGAAATGTTCTAGTTAATGGAAAGAAAAGGAAAACTGGCTATGGTGGTGTTGTAAGTTATTTATTTAATTTTCTTCAATTAATTAACATGCTAAAAAAAATTAACTTGCATATATATATTTTTTTTTTATAAGCATAATCACGATTATATTGCATTACTGCTTACAGAACGTTAATAAATTTCCATATTCCTCAGGCATACGTAACACAAGAAAACATATTGTTAGGAACTCTAACGGTAAGAGAAACCCTAAAATACTCGGCGAATTTAAGGCTTCCAAGCAAGATGAGCAAAGAAGAAATAGAAGAAATTGTAGAAGGAACAATAATGGAAATGGGTTTACAAGAATGTGCAGATGGGTTAATTGGAAATTGGCATTTAAGAGGAATAAGTGGAGGAGAGAAAAAAAGATTAAGTATTGCTCTTGAAATTTTAATTAAACCTAATCTTTTATTTCTTGATGAAGCTACAAGTGGTTTGGATAGTGCTTCTGCTTTTTTTGTAGTACAAACCCTAAGAAATATTGCTAGAGATGGAAGAACAGTAATTTCTTCAATTCATCAGCCTAGTAGTGAGGTTTTTGCTCTGTTTGATGATCTTTACTTGTTATCTAATGGGGAAGCTATTTATTTCGGCGAAGCTGTAAGAGCTGTAGAGGTCAGAATTTAACACAACAAAATCTAATTGCAGTTACGTTACATTGTACATATCCTTTTCATTGTTACAAATATATTATATAATAGTGGCGGAGACGAGAATTACAGAATGGGCTTATATATTAATTTTGAATTTTTCAGTTTTTTGCTGAAGCTGGATTCCCATGTCCAACTAGAAGAAATCCTTCTGATCATTTTCTTAGGTGTATTAATTCAGATTTTGATCTTGTTACTGCAACTCTCATTGGATCTCAAAGAGTAAGTTCAATTTTCATTATTTCTTTACTTTGTTTTCAGTAATTTCATACGTTGAGTTGGTACTCTGGTTTGTGTTTTGTTACCGTTATACCAACCGGGCACACTTAGTTTTCAGTAATTTCATAGGCTGAGTTTGAATTTCCAATGTTTCAGGCACTTCCAGTATCATCAGATTCCTTGTCAAATTTACCAACAGCAGAAATCAAAGAAGTTCTAATTAAAAAATACAAGTCCTCAAGCTATGCAGCAAGGTCAAAAGCCAGAATCAAAGAAATCTTAGCTACTGTAAGGTTTTTTTTTTTTTTCTCTCTCATTTCTGTAATGTAGATTGGATCAATTTACTGCTGATGAACATCAACTTTGTTCTGCAGAAAAGGCCTGAAATTACTAAAAAAGGGCAAATCCAGGCAAATTGGTGGAAGCAACTTTCAACATTGACAAAAAGATCTTTCATTAACATGTGGAGAGATTTAGGGTATTATTGGGTGAGAATAGGTATATACATGGCTTTATCTCTTTGTGTTGGTACCGTCTTCTATGATGTCGGGAAAGGCTACACTTCAATCTTAGCTCGTGGAGCTTGCGGAGCCTTCATATCTGGATTCATGACTTTCATGTCCATCGGAGGCTTCCCTTCCTTCATTGAAGAACTTAAGGTAAAGAAATTAGTCATTTCAATAGCATTCAACTATTATAGTAATGATCAGATATTAACGGTTCATGAAATGTTAAAGGGGTTCAATGTTTCATGAAATGTTTGCTAAACTTCTAAAAGCTACAATACTAAGAGGGTGCTTGCCATTATTTAAAGCATCTTTTTAACACTTTTTAACTTAAAAGTCAGATATTATATGTTGGTCTGAACCTTTTTTTTTTAGGCTTTTCAGTTGTTTTTATAAAAATAGCACAATACTGCTTTTTTTTTTTTTATATGCTTTTTAGAAGCTAAAAGCAGAAAAACACAAGCAATGCTAAACACCCTGTAAATTATAGAATTCAGTAAATGCTACCTGAAAAGCTATTACCGATCTGCATGCTTTGCACCGGTGGCAGATTTTTTATAAAGAGCGGCTGGATGGGCATTATGGCGTTGGAGTCTATATTCTGTCAAACTTCCTCTCTTCATTTCCATTCATAACCACCATGTCAATTGCCACAGCAAGTATTACCTTTTACATGGTGAAAACCAGACCTGAATTTTCACATTTTGTGTACGACTGTTTGGACCTTACAAGCAGCATAGCAGCAGTAGAAAGCTGTATGATGACTATAGCTTCACTAGTTCCTAATTTCTTGATGGGACTCATCATCGGAGCTGGATACATAGTAAGAACAAACCCTTACCTAAACATTTCGCTGTTTCGCAAGTATTTGTTACAACTTTGATGTTTGTTTCCAGGGAATCCTGATGATGACTTCTGGGTTTTTCCGTTTGATCCCTGATCTTCCTGACATCTTCTGGCGATACCCAATTTCTTACATCAATTTTGGAGCGTGGGGTTTGCAGGTAATTTCACAATAGTAGTTCGTTCGTTCCTGTAAAATTGTGTCTAAAAATAGAATTCTCTTAAATGCAGGGAGCATTCAAGAATGACATGATAGGGCTAGAATTTGATCCTTTGGTACCTGGTAGCCCAAAACTGAAGGGTGAAGATATTCTCAGGACCATGCTGGGAATGAATCTTCACCATTCAAAATGGTGGGACTTGGCTGCTGTTGTGGCAATTCTCATAGCTTTCAGACTACTTTTTTTCGCCATTCTCAAATTCAAGGAGAGAACTTTACCGATGTTTCGTAAGCTTTATTCCCGGAGAACCGTACAACATATGGAGAAGAGGCTGTCTTTCAGGAAAAATTCGCCCTTTCCTTCCTTGAGGCACCAAAATCTCCATCCTCTGTCTTCTCAGGAGGGTCTCAACTCTCCAATTCACTAGCAGCAACACCAGTAAAACATATTACAGTTACAGTCAAGCTGAAAAAATATGTAACAGAGAGAAATATGTCATCACTTTCCTCAAGGAACAATTTTTGTGTGTGCAGATGTATCTCAGTTTTGATGACCACAAACATTGGTGCTGAATCATATTACAGCAATAGTCAGCTATAGAAAATAACTTTTCTGTCAAGTTTCTATCATTATCTCTATGGAAGTTTACGCTAACAAAAGGGCATGCTATTTAGAAGCTGTGGAAGTTTACGCTAACTAAAGCACATATCATGCAGAAGTTTCTGTCATATAAAAGAAATGTTCGAGTTCTCATTTAGTCATTTTCGTATAAAAGCAATAGAACAAACCTGATTTTTTTGCTCTATCGATCCATCAGTTCATCTGGCATCTTCTTCCTATCAATTTCAAGAAAGCGGTAAACATTGCATATCAAATATCAACATTAGTTTAATCAGATGCCACATTGGCCACAAAGAGGAACCACCCTGCTTCTTTTCAAAAGAAAGAAAATCAAAGTAAAGAAAAGAAAGTTGTATGATACATGTGAATTTCTCAAACATGAAAACCAGATCAGAAGTAGCCAAGTGAGCCAGCAGACATCATCAATATGCACAAACACAATATCAAGTAACTCTATCAATAACTCAACAGGTTTGTAGCATAAAATTACATCTGATAAAAATATATCTCAATTTGCTTTTTCCTTTCAAAGAAAATCATAGTTTACAAATCAATTAATTCATTTGTCAGTTCTAATCTAGCACTAACAAAACTACAAATAGAATTCTCAACTTGGATTGACCTCACAACTCCAGGATAGTATCTTACAAAGATGGCTATTGTTTGTTCTCGTTGGACACGCCATTTTCAGCACGATTATCAAACCCATGATATGGAACCTCAGACATGGGCATAGGAATAGGACGCCCACCAAAATCTTCCGGGAAAAATTCAAAATTGGGCCCAAAGTTAAACTTGACTACACAATTTGGTTGATTTGGAAGGGTGTACATGGAAGCAGCAGGGTAGTAGCGACCACCGCATAAATCCTTGAAAGCAACACCTTGACATACCCCATTTTTGAAGAAAGATATCTCACTTCCTGCAAAGCAGAGCAGCAATCGCATGAAAATGTAAAGAACAACACCCAAATACGAAGCACAAAATTAGTGAAAGGAACATTCAGGTTCCCCAATAAAATTTCAACAAACGCTTGTAAATCCAACATAATGAAATAATTATTTCATCTGCATATTGGTGAAGGCCACAACTTATTTCCAGCTAGATGCCCTTTCTATATCCGAGAAAGTAAACAAAAGAAGGCTATAGTTCATATGTGATAACCTTTTTCCACTGCAAGGAAGTGGAGACAATGATCATATACACATATTTAAAAGTAATTCAAATTAGATTGTCATCAGATAGAGGCCATACATAAACAAAGGTGCATGCTTTATCCGCCAGATTGAGAGATTTAGTCTTAATGCGCTGGCTGATGGAATTTGTATTGAGTAGGATTCTAGTAATTCAAAAGGAGGGAAAGCAAATTAAGTCACAACAAGCACACAGGTGGCCCACCACACATTCACCTAATCTCAATCATCCCTAATCAAACTTCACTATTAACTTCTTTGCTGATGTAGCTCAGTTTGCAAAACCTTGAAAAGTTCAGAAATGTTTCACTTCTCTTAAATCACTTCCATTCTAATGACAAGTGCAAATACCAAGTCGCTGTACATGCCCTTAAACCTATCTTGCTACAAGAGATCCTCTTCCTTTTTTGGGACAAAACATTTTAACACTTTTCATTTCCATCTCTTTTGCAGTTCAAAATTCTCCATTTGACTAACACTAGAATTCAGAATGGTGAAGCACTCATATAAACCAATATTCTGCAAAATTGGCAACGCAGATGGCAAAAGTCATAGTCAGGGTATTTTCATTGATCCTATATGTTCTTATTCAGCTAAAAACAAATACAGTACTGTTAAACCACTAAAAAGCCCGAGTGGTAGCATCAACAAAACATTCAATTCAACAAGGACTAGCTCAAGAAAATGATAAAACAATGATTTTGCACCAGAAGACACCGCTTCAATTCTAAACACCTATGCAAAACATATAACAACACAAGGACAAGAGAACAAGCAAAAATGCAACAAAACACTACTGATTATAAACAACAAACACATAAACTCACCTGGTACAATTTTAGGAGGATCATCCTTAGCATCTGGAGCACGGGCATATCTCTGCCCTTTATACAAAACCCAATGAGGTGCCTTAGGAGCATACAATGAACCTTCAGGCAAATTAATATAAAACCCAATTACATCCCCTTCCTTATACCCTTCCTCTCCATATTTTTCCCTCAGTGCTTTATGCACTTTACTCCCATCTATATCTCTATACCCAAAACTATTACAATCATATCCAACTGGTGCCTGCAAGTCCCCTTTCTCTGTAGACCACCCAAGACGAGTGTGCCCTGACTCTCCCAAGTTTGCAACTTTAATCTCAAAATACCAAGCCCCTTCACAAACACCTCTTGTAGCTCTCACCATTCTATACCCTTTTGTACTTCCAGCACTCAGTCTATCTTCACTCAATTCCACCTTCTCAGCTTTGTACACTTTGGACAAGCAAATTTTCATATCTGGGGTATCGTCACTTTTATCTGGGAATCTAGGGACAGGGGTAATCAGTACCTGATCTTCAACAGGAGTATTTTGGGTATTCGGTTTAGTTTTCTTCTTGCCTTTACGAGTAGATCTCGTTACCCATACATTGTTGTTATTCTTTTTCTTAGACTTCTTCTTCGCCGTTGCTTGTGCTGTCGTTGGAGTCTTAATTTCATTGGCTACATTGTTATTGTTTTCGTCAATTTTGTTGGGTTCTTCTTCTTGTTGCTGTTGGGTTAGAGAAGAGAGCTGTTTTTGCTTTTTTGGTGGTGGGTCTTCGTCTTCATCCTCGTCCTCGTCTTCTTCTTCCTCCATGTCATCGACTTTAGGAGTGGCTTTTTCACCCTCGTTGGAGCTGGTCGGGTCCGATTCGGACGGGCCAGATACAACCGGCTCTTGATTTTTCGCTGAGTCGCCGTTTTGAGAAGTTTCTGTGTCGTTCTGTGGTTCTTCTGTATCATTTCGCTGCTCCAGAAGTTCAACAACCGGAGGAGGGTCGCCGCTGTTAGTGGTGGGCTTTTCTTCCTCGTCGTCTTCCTCCCGGTAGGTGGATTGAAGAGAGTCCATGCTATTACTTAGGCTTTTTGATACAGACTATAGAAGAACCGCAGGTCGTTAACGGAAAGAGGAAACAGTCTTCATATAACTAAAAAAGGGGCTTCGTATAAAATTATTTGGGCTCTTTTCCAGCTTATTAGGCTTTTTTGTTCAAAGTTAGATGGGAGTAAGGACATTTAATGGGCCTATTACAAGATTAATCCAGCCCGTTAATGATATTGTTAATGATTATATTATATGTTTGGTATTTAAAAAAATAACATAATTTGTTTTATATTTAAGAAAATAATACTTTTTATTATGTAGAATATATGAGAAAATATAAGATAATACGAGAAAATATAAATATTTTATTTATTAAAAAATGTTATTTTTCTAAATATGAAATATATTATAATTTTTTCTAAATACCAAATATTTGTGTTATTTTGTTAAAAAAAAAAACATTTCTATGTACTAATATTTTTTCTTTTGAGGAAGATAAACAATACAAGTAAATGGAGCTTAATTAATTATTCAAAATTTCCTAATTTCTCTGTTTTAGATTAAAAAGAGTTCGGAAATATATTTTAAGAAATTTATAAAAAAAATTTAAATTTTAAAAATGAAAATAAAACTTAATCTTAATTATTATTTTATGTATGTTCCTTAAACATTAAAAAAAAAA